>JAOWBC010000002.1:14864322-14877384 GCA_028566105.1 Hypoplectrus providencianus | reverse complement strand
GAAATATTTAGTTTAGAAGAAGCTAATAGGATGGTTATTTTTAGATGCAATCAGAGAGTAAAATGTTTCCTCATGACCTGACACGAGTGTGTGTCTGTAAGCTTAAACTCTCGTACATGCAGCATCTGTGACAGCATGCAACACCTGCAGCTGCTAAATTTGCACGTCACAACTGTCATCCAAGTAGACGGTGTTACATGTAACACAGCAGCATCTGTTGTTGTGTCGAACTTTAGCCAGAACTATGGGAACAAAGCGTTTTTCCTGTCATTTTTTATGCAAAAAAGCTTCTGCTTCCTGCTCATTTTATATCTTGTGCATGTGCACAACTGTATGTGGCTCCCTGTATCTGTGTCACTCTGCCTCTTGGTTTGCTGTGTATATATTTACCGCTAGACTTAGAGAGGTTTTTTTTGTCTGTTTGTTTTTTTTTGAAAGAACAAATTAAGACTAGAGCAAACTCTATTCTCAGTTCACCTGTTGATCCCATTGCTATAACATCATCTCAGTTAGAAATGAGACTGTACAACCTTCATAATATAAACAATAAACAAAACAAAAATAGATTTTTATATTGCCCTGCTTTTTTTTTTTTTTTTATTCTCAAGGTGTTTTACTGAGAACCTGGAAAGTGTAGAAATAAAAAAATAAAAAAAAAACCTGGCTGACAATTTTCTAGCAGTGGGTGACATGGTGGCTGCTATCCAAAAGGTGGGCCTTTGAGACATTTGTTCCCAGTGGCATATGCCAGGATTACTGCTCCTAGTGTCACCAAATGCTTTCCCTGCCTTCCTACCTGGTGGCGTGTGAGGTGAGGAATCTTCAAAAGGCCTTGAAATGATGTCAAAGCCTGGCTGACATCTGACTGATTTCTGACCATCATTGTGTTTACTGTAATGTTGACTGCCAAGGCAAGATTAACAATATTCTTACCATTAATTAAAATCACCTCGGTGAGAGAACAGATGGCCAAACCCATTAATCTGCAGTAATGCTCTTACTGTCACCACACACGTCTTAATCAAGCCGTGATCTGCATTAATCACCTGACTTAAGTGACAAACAAGTATCACTCCTGTGTTAGCCAGGCTTTGTTTGTGGTTCAGGCCTCTGGTGACCTTGTAGTGATGTATTGATCAGAAAAACACTTTGGACACGCGTAGGTGCTGTTTTATATGGAGGCAGTTAGCTCGAACACAATGCATGAGAGCAACTCCTCACTTCCTGTGCTGTTTAATAATCATGTCTGCGCTTTAATTTTAGACTGAAATGTTTTCATCTGCAGCTGCTCAGCTGCTACCTTGAAACCGTTGCAACACAAAGTGGTAAGTGCGTGATAAGATTAAAGAGTAATCCTCTTAGTGGCAAACAACTAATTTGGCTAATAATTCTGCATTACCTTCTGACTCTTCATAGCCACAAAATCCTGGATTTCAACACCCAGCCAGCATGGGACTGTTGTGCTGAAGGCTTTGTGTGTCTGGTAATGGCAGAAAAGTATCTTATGTTTGATCCCCTGGCTGCTCAGTGTTCATATGTTCAGTGGGATCTTGTTTTTAATAAAACAGAGATGGAGGGAACGAAAATAAACAACAACAAAAAAAAAGTAGATAATGAGAGACCGAGGCAGCATTTCTTGTTTACACTCAAGTCAACATCAGAAGATTTCTCGCTCAATATTGAGAATCACGAGTGATGATGCAATGCTGTTACACTTCCAAGATTAACGGTTTTAAGTAGCATTGGCCTGCTTAGCGTATAACCCAGAATAACACTTGATTTAATGATTTGTGGCATTTTACAAGCTTCAGCATTTGGGGAAAAAAAACACTTGTTGGTTGATGCCTGGTGGATTTAAGAACAAACTCCTAACACTTCTGCTGTAATGTGCCGTGACTGCAGCACGTTCCAAGTTCAATATATAAACACTGCGGCTTTGAATAGCATACATCATAAATTGGCCTCCACTGCTGCAAAGTGTTTTAACAGTTTGTTATTGTTTTGCGTTCATGCTGCCTGGTAGCCTTGCCAGGAATATAGCAGGCGACATTAAAGAAAATCAATTCCAACATTAAGCATACTAAATATGGCTGGCCTGGTCTGCTCCTCTTTTCTTTCTCTTCCTTGCTGGTCATGGATTGGCCTCAGCAAACACCATGTCCAAGCACTGGGTGATTCTTAAGTCTACGTGGTAACAGAACACCTCAGGCCAAAGATCAATGATCGACTTTGTGGTGGTATCATCAGATGTGCAGTTTGGGACACGGTATCAGAGTGGGTCACGTTTAAAGGCTTCGTAACTGTGGAGGCGGCTGCTCAGAGTTGTTTTCAGTGGGTCGACAGCGGCTAACTGAGAACCCGCTGAAGGCCATTCAGTCGTAGAAACAGGCTCGGACGGCCTAAGGATCTCCTGAGGCGGCACGCAGGTACCAGGAAGCCAGAAGGTTGGCAGCTTTGGGGATAAATCGAGCTTGAGGTGGACAGGAGAAATAATGCACTGTCAGCGGGGACGGATATACCGGTATTGATGATAACTGGTGTAAAAATAAAGAAATGAAACATTGATATGATGTAAAAAGATTTACACAGCGGCTCGCTCTCGCTCCCAACTTGCAGCCACTTTGTCACAGCCCTCGGCATGTGATACCGACGCACAGGGCGCCCATTAGCGTGTGTATGACACACACCGGGCCTTTCATCGACTGTAATGTAAACCCATATTAGACGCTCAGAGTAACAGGGACATACTACAAACAGCGTGAAGAAGCACTCAGTGTGGGTGGAAATGGAGGTGGATGGATTAAACCAACCCAGCCTTTGACACTCAGTGTTGTTATTCGGAGTCGACCTCTGCAACTGTTTCTGATAGTTTACCTCAAGACTCAAGTGTTTAATTAACACAGAAGTTTATTTGGAAAAGCCACTAACTAACACTTCTTCCCTTAAACGTCCAGAACTGAAGCGAATGGGCTCTGTGTGCCTCGAGGCGTCAGTTAACAGCAAGTTGGGATGGAAAATGCATTGAATACGCATATTATAATATTGTATAACTCAATTTTGTGGTTAGGGTTTTAAGGTCATCAATTCATCTGGGAGCCTTCTCACTTTCCATTATGCATAATTGTTTTTACGTATGCTTTAGTACACCCACAGAAAAGGCTGGGCCCCCGAAAAATACAGTGAATGGGCCCTTCCTGAATCTGACTTTACTCATATTATATCACATCATATCCACACAGCAAGGAAATGTACTCCAACATCTGCAAATAATAAGTTTAGAATAGGGTTTTTGCATATTAAATTTGCGACTGTTTACCAAGAAACAGTGAACCATGTTTATATTTATCATTTTAGAATTGGTTAAACAATAAAATGTGGTTAGATTTGCTTATATTTAGCATGAAAATGATTATTGCTGGTCTCCAAGCACCCCCGAGCCACAATCCACCTCCCTGTGTTGTATTTTGAATGCAGTTAATTTACCAAAAAAAAGACACAAATTACACAATAAATAGCCTTTTCTCCCCAGCTCTCCTCTTCATATTGCGATGATGTTGTTGTGAACTCTATTGACCATGGTAACTGAGCAGCAAAAAATCTGATTTTGCAACAGCCTAGTCAGCAGTTTTTGCGAGCGCTGCAGTGAAGAGGGAGTCCAGGCCCGAAGGCAAAGCTTTTAATTTACCTGTCGATCTACGTTTCAATCCTCACCTATGGTCATGAGCTTTCGCTAGCGACAGAGAGAATAAGACGGGCTGAAATGAGTTTCCTCTGTACAGTAGGGTGGCTGGGCTCATCCTCAGAGATATTACAAGGAGCTCAGACATCCTGAGGGAACTTGGAGCAGAGCCAGTTCAAGTGGTTCAGGCATCTGATCAGGGCACTTTCTTTGGAGGTTTTCCAGGGATATCCAATTGGGAGACTCTGGTTAGACCGAGAACATGCTGGAGTGATTATATATCTCATCTGGCTTGGGAGCACCTTGGGATCCCTCAGGAGGAGCTGGGAAATGCTGCTGGGGACTTCTGGGATGCATCGCTATCCACACTGTAAAAAATAGTTGTTTTCCAAGAATGTATTTAACTTTGATCTTGTTTTCTTTTGACATTAAGTACAAATGCCAGAAAATTTAACATTACTTTCATTACGTATATTAGCCAGAAAATGGAAGTTGAAATCTGTCAATTAATTTAGTCATTTTTCATTATGGTCTTGAATGTTAAATAAGCAGTGAATTATGCAAAAAAATGAAAAAAATAAAATAAAATAAAATAAAAATAAACATTATACTACAGAATGTAAAATCAAGAGAACTTTCTGTTTTCTTACAGTAAAACCTTAAATTGAATATCAAATAAATACATAATAAGGAAAGAGTAAAATATAGGGCGGCAAAAGTTAAATATCTATATCTACATAGATTAATATTGATATAGAAAAATATGTATAGAATAAAGATATTGATCACAAATATTTGTAATGAAATTATCTGTAAAATAACTGGAAGTTATTACCTTAATACAGGAAGTTTACTGTTACAACTTTTGCTTCCAGTTGCACGGTCCAGTTTACAGACAAACCTGTGCTTGTATGCACACAGCTCCTTATCACCTTCCGCCCACACACACACACACACACACACACACACACCAGTGTCTCTGGTCTCTGTGGCCGCCGTGTGCTTTTTCACACCTCCCTGTATGTGCCCTCTTGGGGGCTCAGACAGATTTAACCAAAACTTTTGTGAGGTGTCAAGAGCCCTTTGAAGGGCCATAGACGGCTTTTAATCAGCAGAAGCTAATCACCCATATGGTTGACAAAGGTCTGGTTGACTCATGCTCTTTTGTTATCACTATGGGAGCTTTTGCCGGTGTGTGTGAGAGTGTGTTTGTGTGTGTGTGTGTTGGAGAGGTGGGAGGAGTAATCATTTATTGTAGTATATTCTCCTAACTTCTTTGTTCTGCTGACTTCCCAAGGTTCTTGTTTTAGAACAGTTGTTGAAAAGGGTAAATTAAGTGCAGTTAAGTGTTTATTACAATACAGATGGTCTTGATTATACAGGCAGGTTTTTCCTCTATCACAGAGCTACACTGATATTCTATGTGTAATTAACAGTGTGGGTGTCCAAAACACAACACTAATCAAATGACACTTGTCTGGCTTTGTGGGTTTTCTTATACTTAAATTCCTCCTCCGCTATTTGAACAGATGAGACAGTGTCTGCAGCTGCACAACAGAGACAGAGATCTCTGCTTTTCCTTTATTATGGAAATTATCCATGGGCAGCATCTACAAAGAGATATGACTATGCAAAAAAAATCAACAACAACTAAATAAATAAATATGTATGGATTCATACCCTGGTTTTTATTAAGCCCAAATGTCAGGGTAAGGATTTTGATGACACTGTGTGATTATAATATATAGTTGTTTATGAAAATTAATGGAAGTCATCAGGTTGTGGGGCTGTTGATTATTTGATGTTTTCTCCAGTTTCCTATCCAGCGCCAGTAAATGACTACATATAATACTATTTGTACTAAGAGCAAATATACTTGGGCATATTTACTATACTTAAGCAAATACAGAAAAATATACTAAAGCATTTCCACATATGCAATTTTATCTTAATCTCCTCTACATTTCAGATTAAATTTTTCATTTTACAGATGTGGTCATTATGTAGAGTGTGATATAATCATGTGTAAATAGACAGAAAGGTTTGGTTTATCTGAGGGGTCGCAGCTATAATTGATGAATAAACAAAAAAATGCTTACTACATCAGATCTCACAGTCACACCACATATTAGTTTTTGTTTTTTGTTTTTTTTAAATCAGTATAAAAGATATACTTGAAGGCCAGCCAGCCTGATAAAGTCATGAAAAAGTCATGGAAATCATGACTGCAGTTAAATGAATTACATTTTGTTGATAATCTTATGAATAGTTTTGCTGAAAATGTGAGATACTTCCTTGTGAGCATTACAACATTGTGTTTACTATTGTTTTTACTATTCATGGCTTGCATTTTAAGTAAAGCAAAGAAAAGTAGGCTATTGAGGGAACCGATTGCTCTCATTACAGTTTCTGATGTTCCGAGTCCTCCTTTTCTTTTGCAGCAATTATCAGCAATTATAATTTCATTTACATGTGGGTTTTTCCTCCTCCTTGTTTTTATTAGATCTCTTCCACCCATGCTTTTGCATAATTCCTTGTAACTAACTGACTGACTCACTTCAATCAATCCCTCTGGCTTTCAACAGGTACGACTTCAGCTTCCTCCTATTAAATGCAGTCCTCTTAAGTGAATTAGGCACTTAATTAATTGCCATGCAGATTTATTTAAGTCACACTGTTTCCAGCTCAATTAAAGCTCCACAATCAGTTCATCTAATACACCATTTGCTCCTACAAAAGTGGGACCAGCAGCAGTTTGCTGCAGAGCCAAACGCTCCCTGTTGGTGGACCACTGGAAGGCCATTGGTCGACGGGGCAGGCTATTTGCATATGCCGGGGCTTATAGTCCCACAGCAAAGTCAGAGTTTACCACAGCTGTGATTCGACCTGACATTGCACAAGTGCTGGACTGTTTGCATCATTTATGAATTTCCTTTAGCAGCTCTTTGTAACCTCTCAACATGGGATTTTGCAAGATTGGGATGAGCATTGTGCTTTCTCTATTTTTACACTCTGTTCAGTGCACAACTACCAGGTATTTCACCTATGAGGAGGATGCACCCGGGACTGAGATTGGAAATCTTTCCCAAGATCTAAAGATCGATCCTGCTGATGACCCTGACACATCGTTTCGCTTCATGCAAGAAAACAACTCCTCTGTGATTGAAATGAGGGAGATTGACGGACTTCTGAGCGTTGCAGAGATAATTGACAGGGAGCAGCTCTGCCCCAGGTCCCCGCGCTGCTTCATCACTTTCGACGTCGTGGCCTTCTCCAAAGAAAAGTTTCAACTCATCCACGTGGAGATTGAAGTAAAAGACATCAACGATCACTCTCCTCATTTTCGGCGCAACCAGACGTACCTGGAGATAGTGGAGAATGTCCCGCTGGACTCCAGATTCCCTCTGCAGATTGCTCTCGATCAGGACGTGGGTGAGAACTACATCCAGAGCTACAACATCTCCCCTTCTACTCATTTTGCTATTGAAGTGCACGATCGGGATGATGGCGTGAAGTTTGCAGAGCTGGTGCTGGTGAGGGAGCTCGACAGGGAGGTGGAGGACTCCTACACCATCGAAGTGACTGCAAGTGACGGAGGAGTGCCTGCAAAGTCTGGGTCAATGATTGTGAACATCAGCGTGCTGGACTTTAATGACAACAGCCCGACGTTTGAGCACAACTCGCTGAAAGTTGAGCTGAACGAAGACGCCCCGGTGGGCCACCGAGTTGTCAAAGTGCACGCGTTTGACCCGGACGACGGTGTTAACGGCGAGGTGACGTACGCCTTTGCCGAGGGGCTGTCATCAGAAGCTGCACGCCTCTTCCACATCGACCCTTATTCCGGGGACGTGACCTTGAAGGCGCTGGTGGATTTTGAGAAAAGGAGGTCATACGAGCTGAACATCAAAGCGTCAGACTCAGGCGCCAACTCTGTCCCCTCCGGCTGCAAAGTTGTGATAGAGATCGTGGACGTGAACGACAACGCGCCGGAGATCAGCATCAAGCCGATGACTTCCAGCAGCGATGGGGTCGCCTACATCACAGAGGCTGCAGCCGCGGAGAGCTTCGTGGCTCTGATCAGCACCTCGGACAGAGACTCTGGCTCCAACGGGTACGTGCGCATCAGCCTGCTCGGGCACGAGCATTTCACCCTCCAGCAAGCATACGGGGACTCTTTCATGATTATCACCAGCACCACATTGGACAGAGAGAAGATCCCAGAGTACAACCTGACTGTGATCGCAGAGGACCTGGGAAGTCCACCCTTCAAAACTGTCAGACAGTACACCATCCGTGTGACGGATGAGAATGACAACCCGCCTGTCTTCAGTAAGTCACTTTTTGAAGTTTCAGTCCTAGAAAACAACATCCCAGGCTCATATGTGACAACTGTTGTTGCCAGAGATCCAGATGTGGGGAAGAATGCCAAAGTTTCTTATAAACTCCTGGACTCAGAGGTGCCAGGAGGATCCCCAGTGTCCACTTATGTTTCTGTAGATTCACTCTCAGGCTCCTTGTACACTTTGAGGTCTTTTGATTATGAGACACTTGAGCAGATTGAGCTGGTTATCCAGGCTGAGGACAGGGGCTCCCCCCCTCTTTCAAGCACATCAACAATCAGGATCAAAGTTGTGGATCTGAATGACAATTATCCATACTTCACCTTCCCCGTCCTTGTCAATGACTCTGCTGACATCCCTCTGCCTTTTAACGCACCTGCCGGCTATCTCGCCCTCCGAGTGTCGGCTGAAGATGATGACGACGGAGTGAATGGCGAGCTGTCCTACCAAATAGTACAAGGTGACCCACAGCTTTTCACAATGAACAAAGACACTGGAGAAATTGCTTTAAAACAATGGCTGACATCTGAAATTGGAGACGTGCTGGAAATGAAAATTGCAGTGAGTGACAATGGCAGGTCCCCGCTCTCCAGCACCGCCACCGTCAGGTTTGTCGTCTCAGACACGCAGCCCTCAGAAGACCAAGTTGTCATTGTGTTGCGGTCAAGTGATGAAGAAGGCTCGAGCCTAGATGGCTCACTAATTGTCATTATTATGCTCAGTGGGGGTTGTGCATTGTTGCTGATTGCAATAGTGATTGTTGTTGTGACATGCAAACTGAGCCGTGGGGGGAGAAACCGCGGCTCCAAGAGAGAAGTGTGTCACAGCCTGTTTGACGGCAGGCCCATGCCCGTGCTCGGCTCAGCAGAACCAAACATTTACACCGGCCAGCGAGGTTTCTTCCACAGCAGAACCTCCTCATCTCTGGATGATTCCTGCCTTTATGAGGAGAGGAGCGGGGACTCTGAGACAAAGGTGAGTCAACTACAAGAGTATTTTTCTCATATTTTTATATGCATGTGATGTTCCCAGTACTGCCTTGATCTTTGTGCCAGAAATGGAAACTAAGCTCTCTGCTGTCATTTTGTTTGTTCTCTTAGATGTTCCTGCCCTCCAAGCATTTCCAAGCAACATCTGTGTGGCAAGGTGACAAATACTGCTTGCAAGTGAGGTAAGACAACTAAATGTAATTTCTTTTCTAAGATAGGATGTGCTTTATTCACAGTCAAACCTCGCTGAACACAGAGGGTACTTAGCATGCAGCGTGCATGCATTCTGTTGCTTGTGGCGTTCCTGTTGAATGAGGTTAGATAGGTTGGATAGAGACAGGCCTTGTATGTGAGAAAAAGACATCAATAATCAAGCTAATGTGGTGCAGTGGTGGCTCATACTGTATCTGTTGATTGTATTTGCAGTGGCATTGGCAACAGCGACCAGCTGAGCGTGAAGGACAGCGGCAAAGGGGACAGTGACTTCAACGACAGTGACTCTGATATTAGCGGCGACGGAGGCAAAAAGAACTTCAGTACCTTCCAGCCGAGGCTAAAAAGTGAGTTTTCCACTCTAACGATTTGAAGTTTTGACATCACACACTACTGAATTAAACATAAATATTCACCAGAATGACATAAATGATGAATTGGGGTAATGTAATCCCTGCATTGGCAATTTCTCATCCTTGTTTTTATCCATTTCCCTTTTTTCAGGTTCATCCAGCGCTGCGAACAGCTTGTCTGGGGATTGCCAAGGCACGTACTGTGCTGTGGTACCACCGCAGAGCTTCAGGAGCCCCCGGGACAATGCATACACAATAGGCTTCTCCCCCATACCGGTCTTTAACAACCCTCATGGCTATCCCCACTTCTGGAAGGAGAGTGGTTATGGTACAAACCGCCCAAAATCCAGGAGCAGCATGCAGACCTTCTCCAGGACCGGGACCCTGCCTTCTTACTTCTCTCAGCAGCAGCGTGAGGCGGGTGTTGGGGGTTCTGAAATCCACAACCACAGTCCAAATATTGTAACTGTGGCTACAGAATTAGAGGTTGCAACTATCTTTTAAATAAACTGTGTTGGTGAGGTAATTGAGATGTACCTGAAAGATGTAAATATCTGTAAAAATGTTTATTACTTAATGGCCACAAGGTGTATATATTTTTAGGTGAAAGAATTATAATAAAAAGTACTATGTTAATTTGTTATTTCACTATAATGTATTCTATGATGCACACTGGTGTTTCTCTTTCCAATAAAAGTGATTTAAAAAAATACATAAAAAGGGTCATTTATTCAACGATTTTCTCAAATAAAGGATTTGACTAATATGGCGAGATCAGACAATGAATAACTGAGAAATATTGCATTTTGAAGATTAAAAAAATCATTCCCTTGCTGGTTGAAATTGCATTCTGAATTTGTAAACATGTAGAACTCTCCCTCCAGTTTGAATCTACATGATCAAGACTCCAGTCAGCGATGATCAGATGTAAAATCTCAAGCTGCTGCATTACCTGAGAGACGGGCTTTGAAGACTCTTAGGTTGCTCGGTTGAGTTTCTTGCATGCAAATGAGAAAGTGGGGCTGGTACTCGAGTGGAAAATAAAGTATAAACCATTATTCCTACAAAATCATACCGGGTGCTGTCACACCTGCTTCTGCCTCCCCTAAATAATTTACATCACTTTACACAACATGGTACAGTAAGTAGTAGGCTGCTTGACAAATTCCTGTCTGTCGTTTGTTGCTATGAGGAGCAAACGTTCAGCTCCTGTATATTGACATAGCTGTAAAATGAGAAAAATTCACGCTGGATGAAACACATTTACTTCCTGTTTTGCTTTCTCAGAACATGTTGACATTGATGAGATACTTACACGCCTAGTTTTACTGTCCTATTTGTAGAACAGGTCACTTTTATGAAGTTCAATACAAGCAGGAGTATGTAGGGCAAGTGCAAACTTTGCCGGGTCCTGAATGATTTATTGATGAGTGTAAAAACCATAACCAACACGGACGGACATGACCCTGAATGCTGGTTCGTAGTTGTTTTGCTTTCACACATGGCTGTAGCATTCAAATTATACAACATTTGCATTATTTTCTAACGTACATCTCCCAAAATAGAACAGCAACAATTTTTTTTAGGAAATCCAGGGCGCACAGATGCAAGAAACTAGAAAGTCTAACTAAATTATGCAAGATAAAATCAATTAAATACATCTCTCAATCAAGGGACCATGTCCACGGGGAGGTGCATGGTTTTTCATCAACAACTTCAAATGTACAGGGCTGCTTTAATATTGCTTTTCATCAACATTTTAAACTCAAGTTGAGTTACTGAAAGGCAAACAGAAAATATGCATTTTAAATAGCATTAAATACCTGCTGATTTTCATCTGCTCACGCACTAGTTTGTCGCACAGCATTTTGTCCTCATTATTTTTAAGGTCACTTTAAATGAGCTTTTGATGTATGAAAGCAAATGAGACAAGAGTAAAGGGTTGTTACAAACTACATAATAGCTATCTAAGGGCCAGTCCTGAAGAGAAAATAAATACTTTCCAAAACTGCTGCCAAGGAAGAGCTATCAGTGGAAGCTGACGGCAGACCATTATTTTTTTTCTCTGTTTTCTGTTCATCTGCAGGAAAAGGGGGCTAAGAGCATAGCTCATTTGCATAAGCATAAATACCTGCTTTTTTGATAGCTGTGATAAAAGCTGGAATAGAGTGGATTAGATACCTCTTTACATAACTGTAAAGCACTAAACAGAGTTCTCACACGTTACCACAATACGCCTCATGAATAGAGGACAGTGCTCAAAAACATTTTTCTTTTTTTAAAAGTTCTGATCACCTTTTTAAAAATTTAACAGCCTGCAAAGTCATGGCAGTTTAGAAATTGCAAAAGGTATTAACTTTATTTTAGGCATAGTGTCCGCTGAGGATTCAAGGCCACGCTGCACAAAAGGCAAGCAATAAGAAAGAAGGTCATATTTGTGCCCCCAGTGATGTGCACTGGTCTGACAGATAGCCAATTGTACAGAGAGGGAAAGTGCATTTATCAATCAATACAATATGATTCCCTTCATCATTGCTTTATCTGCTCCTTGTAGGTCAAATAGTTGTGCATTGACCTGACAATTTGTGCCACTAGGTATATTCATCTGCACAGTTTGGTATAAAATGTGTGCTTGTTTGCTGCCAGACACTGTGTTTATTCACATCCGAAATGGACTTCACATTAATGTCCTGCAGCAGCTCTCACAACACATTTAAAATCTCCCGAGGTAGCAGAAAATGAATGTTTTAGAGTCGGTTTTCAGCTCATCAGTAGTCTGCTGACAAATGAGTCAGATCTGCACACGTCATTTTTAGCCTCCGCACCTGTTGGTGTTTGGTTTATTTTTTGACAAATGTCTAACTGTATGGCTGTGATTATGTTGTTATGGCCTCTTAGCATCTCAATGTTAAGTTCCCAGTGGACCAAGTGTGTAAAGATGGAGCCTCTCTGAATCGATGTCATTTGGTGCTTCAGGCCCGTCCCACACTGCATTGTTTTGTACAACGCGCTCCTCATCTTCATCTTTGTCTCAACTGCCAAGTGTGGATATTGACTTTTGGATGCTTTGAATTGTGGGGCTGGTGTGTGAAAAAATAACACCATTTGTTTTCCTCTTGACAGTTTGTCTAGAAGGAGAAGTTGTGTCTATGTTCATTCAACATTAAGATGTTGTCTGCTTCAGTGACAATAAAAGCACAACAATGTCTGATAAGATATTTAAAACATTAGGGAGGCAGAAGCAATTATTTTTCTAAATGATTGACGGATATTAATGAGCTCTGTCATCCTTGTTTAATTACTGTCTAAATGTATTTGTCGAATAACTTAACCACTGTGAGGGCCTGGATGGTTCTATACTATGGTAATTTGTCTCTTTTTTTACAGTTTATTTGCTAAATGAGTTCATATGATATCCTATGAAAACATATGCAGAATAGTTGTTAAGATATCTTACAAAATATGATAAAAAATGTCATAGTGGTCAA
>JAOWBC010000002.1:14832339-14854280 GCA_028566105.1 Hypoplectrus providencianus | reverse complement strand
TGAAGTCAGCGAACAGCAGAGCGAAGAGGCTGCGGTGGAGACAGTGGGGTGAACAGGTGAAGAAGAGATAACTGGGAAATTACTTACATGACTTCAACCAGTTTTCTTTCTGGGCACTCATTTAACTCACTTATTTTATTGTATGTAGTGAATTTAAACCTTTATAAGTAATAAGACCATAGTTAAGATAATACTATTTTCTGACTACTTGGGTGCATTCAGTGGGCTGTTTCAGTGGCATTCGTCTCTGTAACAACCAAAAAAAAAAATACAACAATGTAGTGACATATAAAAGAACTACAACAACTAAAAAACTGGCTGAATGTCACTTCGATTAGAGCAACATTTGACCTGCTGCATCAAGTGTAGTTTAACTCAATTACTGGAGCTACATACTTTGTCCACTGGTAACTATATTCGGTGGGTACATTCTAGCACCTGCTGCCACCTGGAGTTTCTCATCACGCTGAGGTTACCAGGCAACCACTGAAGAGCCGGCGCTGAAGTGCTGGGTGGACGGGGAGAGAAACTGTTGTAGCGTAGCTCCAACCAGAACCACAAGTTGCAGGAATGTTTCGATATAAACATACATTTACACCACCTTCCTTAGCATATTTTGGATGTTTGGAAAGAGCTATGCTAGCTGTTTCCAGGCTTTATACTGAGTTAAACCCTTCTTGCTTTGCCAATGAAAGTGCAGAAATGTATTTGCCCCAACATCAAACTATTCCTTTGAATCATGATCAATGAAAAAACAGGATGATTCACGAAATGACACACAGAGGGCAAAGCTGTGAGGTCTATAGCGTGTTGCCTTATTTATTATTTGCTCTATATGCAGGTTGTTTTTTCAGCCTTCAACTGCACCCTTTTCCCCTTTCCTGTCTCTGGTGTCAGAGCTCTCTGATGACCTTCGACCCCCTTTGAGTTAATGCTGCAGCCAGTTTTTTTTGTCTATTCTTCACAGACAGCTGGTACCAGTATTACACAATCTCACGTCCAGGTTCGTCGTCATTTCATCAACCTGTCTGCTCCACACAGCTATCACACGGGCAGTCTCACGCCACTCCAGGGGGGTTACTATCTGTAGGGCGTATCGGCACAGATCTTAAGGTGCTGAATGATTTGTGGTAAGTGCTGACGTCTTGTGATTTGAAGATTTTTGTTAGATGTTCTGACATTTCAATAGTCATTCCAGACGGGGGAGAAAACTGCCTTCAACCGAGCTGCCAAGCCACGTTGAAAGCCTGACTCAAAATAGCAGACTTAAAAATGTTATATGATATTCCTATGATCATCAAAGACAAAGGCTCGCTCAGTAATTGTGAACATGAGTTATAAGCTGGTTTTGAAATTTGAGCATCAAATTGTTAGAGGAGCCTCTGAAGCTATGCGGGATGTTGTAGAGTACTGAAGTCTAACAAGTTAGGACATGAGGTCATTACTGAGATGAATAATCAATGTATTTCTGGAAGGGTGATTCTCCCTGACGACTGCAATACTGTAGTCTTTGCAGCTCAGGCTATTTACAATTATGGGACTAATTTGTAATACAAATCCAGATTCTTTAATAAAACCCACTTGATTAAATGGTAAATAGTATGGATTGGCTGGAATATTTACAATGCATTTGTGTATTGTTGCTCTTAAAGTCCTGTGACCATCCCACATTCACAATTTATCAAAAGGCAGATGCTAAAATGTAAATGTATTTATAGCTGTAGTGTTATAGTGGCAGTTCCATCCACACCAAAACTATAGAGATTTATAAGCAGCACTAAAGGTAAGAGACTAAATATGTTTGTTTTTTTTAATCTTGTGGTGAACTGGGCCTTTGACTAGTTTGACTTGAATATCTGTTTGATTACAACAGTTGTATTTTCTGCTGTAATCAAAAGACAAAGCAGCAGCCATGACAAAATGAAGCCTTACTTTAGAGACAGCAAGGATTATTCAACATGTTTGACCTACTGACACTTTGGCTTGTTTAAAAGCAATTAGCAAACTGCCTTGTTGTATCTCTGACCCCTGCACATCACTGTATGTTCGCAGCCTGCCTGTCATATTTTTGTTCTTGCAGAAACTCAAAGGATTGTCTTTTGACATCGCAGGTTACAGTGTTTGTTTTCTTGTTTCTCATAACTATATTCATGATTCCAGTCTAAAAAAAATGTTTGATGTGAATCAAATGTAAATTCTGTTCCAGAGAGCACACATTTCAATCCTAATGTGTTTGGATCAGAGCAGTGTATTACACGCTTGTTTTCCAGACTGATTGATGAGCAGATAATTTGAGAGTTTGCAGATGCATATTTGTATAAACCTTTTAAAAGGCACATTCTCAGCAGACAGTCACACTCTTAGTTCCTTCTCCCCCAAATGCAGATTAGGTTCAGAATTTATTTAACCCATCTTACAGACCACCAACCGAAACTCCACTGGAGGCTGTAAGAATCCCGAATGCTTTCAAGTTGGACTTTCGGTTTTGAGTATTTGGCAGAAGGTTGACTTTGCAATGGGAGCCCCAGAGAGTTTCACTAAAAAATCTAATGCAAAAACATCAACTCCTGGCCCCATACGCTCTGGAGAGCAAGGCTCCACTCCTGAGTTTTGCTTCTGAATTGAAATGTTGGAGAATTGGCACATTGACCCCTGAGGATTTGCATTTACATGCAAATCCACAGCTGGTCTGTAACAAAAATAATTTATTCGACATGTATCATGATAACAAGGCTTGTGAGATGTGCAGGGCTCCTTTTGTTGCTGCACACAGTCAAGCCAGCCGCTCTGCCTCTCTGTGTACGACCCACATGACAAGTGTCAACCAGCAGAATGCAGGAATAATGGCCACTAGTGGAAGGCCAAGGACTGGTCATACTGTTTAAAGAAACCAGTGAAGAAAAAAAAACAACAACCCATATTTCTGTCCTTTAGCCATCTTAGGTCTCACAAACAAACAAGATTTTTTGTGTTCTATGGTGACAGCAGGGACACCATACAGTTGTTGGAAAAAGGGAATTTAAGGCAACACAGACCTTAATAAGACATACAATAACACGATATGCACATTTTTCAATCTAGTAAACATAAATATAAACACTTTAAAAATATATGCTGAGATTTTGTTTAAAATACATTTGTCATTCAGAAATTTCTGCATTTTTTTTCCTTTTTTCTTTTTTTGCAGTGGGCTGGCAAGCACGTTCAGGGAATTGTTCAGAAACTCCTTAGGTCTCTTGGCTGTGGTTGTAAAGTTTAATGAGGCTGTGATTATCCTAGAGGTCACACCGGGTCATTTTATACAGCGGGATCAAGAAAAAAAAAGCTCTCTCTCCAATGAAATGCTACTATGGTTACTGACCTCATCACATATTAATAAAATTTGACTTATTGAATCCAAAAAAAGTCTTAGCATTACAGTGATATCCAATTTATGCAATTCTGAGACTGTTTAGGGACCCCAGTGTGCAGAAATATTCAAATACACCATTTTTAAACTAGGCGAAAATAACATATTTATTCTGCATTGTTTCTTTTGTTTTGTTTTTTTACCCCAAACAGCATGCGATTAGCATAAAGTGCACAAAGAACATGTCTGTAAAGGGGAGACTCCTGGGTATCCATAAAAGAAAACATTTTCATTGAGGTCAGAGGTCAAGAAACCCCGTAGATTATGGTCATGCCAGTTGATTTCATCACCAAAACCTAGCTCTGCTATTTACCGCACTTTAACAAGCTAACATGACATGGTACCAATGGGTGCCTTAGGTTATTTAGATTTACACGACACTACTGTCTTCACTTTAGCATTAAAATGCTGCAGCCTCTTGCAGACTTAAATGTGAGATATCTGAATTTAGCTGTGGTGCTGTGACTCTCAGAGGGTTAACTCCTCTAGGCGTCAGGGTTGATGGTGTGGCTCATCAACAAGTTTTAAGCAGCTTTTGGCTCAGAAGAATAAACTATATAAAGCTTTGATTACACAGACCATACTTGTTAGTAGGGTGTATTTATGGTTAGTTTTGCTCTTGTTGAGGAAGGAAAATATAGACTATCACCACACTTATCTTTTAATTTGAGAAAAACACATTTTGCACCACAAACACTGACAAGATTGATTAGAATACAATATTAGGGGACTGCCCCATACCAGATAAAAGAACTTTGTTCCATCCACACAGAAAAAAAACATTTTCCCACTTGCCGCTAGTGGTATTGAGCCATGCATAAAGTGTCAGTTTTATCTGCTGCTGTTTGAAGATGTCCCATTGTGCCTCCATCCTGACAACATGGAAGATAATTGAATTTGTTTTGGGATGTTTTAAAGCATTAGAAAGTTACAAACAGCGCTGCTTTCTAGCAACAATGCCCTGGTCAGTCTGGATGCCGTCCCAGAACTCTGTGGATGGATTTCCTCTCAGCTACTTCCTTGTAAGAAAATACAGCCCATGAAAAGTGCGGATGGCATGTTCTGTGAATTATCCACTGTAACCAGAAAGCTGTTTCTGACAAACCTGCTGCTAATAGGTTTCTCAAACATATTTTCCTCTCTCTAAGCAGCAAAATTGAAATTCTATTTAACTCCATTGTATTGGGCTTACTGAGAATGTTCCAGCGGTGGATTTCTCAACATCTTGACACATAAAACTATAGCCGCATGGCTAGAGTCAACTGACCCTTTAAATTGGGCTGCTGAGAAGTCATGACACATGGATTATGCAGGGATATGGATCATTATTACAGGGTAGAAGACACATGAGAGTGAGCTATAAAAAACTGGGCAGATATATTTATTCATCATAGTCGTACAGTGATAGTGGTGGGCTTAGTTTTCAATTAACTGACTTTTATTTGTGTTTACTTTGGGAAGTTGTGTTGTTGTTGTTGTTGAACATTTTAATTTTCTCAGTGACTGATTAAGATAATGTTCTTAAAATCCCTTTTAACTGCCAAAATAACCTTGCTGTACATGTTCCTTTGGGTGTGAAATCAACATGTTTACACAATGTCTCATGGAGAAATGTGCTCCAAACAGAGCTCGCCTGCAATTACTCTGCGGCAAAAAAATTCAGCGACTTGTGTTGATCATCATTCCCACTCACCACCATCAGTATTCCAGTGTGTTGCTCGAGGTGTGGTGCAACCAGCAACGGGCGCAAAAAACAGAATGATAAACAACTTAATCTCACCTCTAATCATGCTTGTGCGGAGTGGTAAGTGAATCGCATGAAAGCGATGCCAAGATATTGCACGTATGCTTAAATGAGCACAGCTACTGTTTGTCATTTCAACCTCGGTGGAATTACAACAGGTAGGATTTTACACCGACATAATAATGTGCTTTCAAGTAAAAATCAATTCGTCATGAAACAACTGATGCATCCGTGTCTTTTTTTATTGCTAACAAAGCAGCGGAGATGGCGGTTCATTCCGGGGCAGGTGCTGTGGTCTCATTAGAGAAAGTTATCCATGACAAAGTCGTCAGCTTCTGCAAAAACAAGGCAGCCAAAGCCACATATTAGGATGTGGCCTATTTATTATGGATATGAGCCACCCTCTCATTCGGAGTTCAGATCATATTAAATGGTATGACTGTGACAATGCAGACACAATTGTCAATAGCAGTCCTTTCCTGAGGTTTTAACATAGACTGAATGATAATTAGTTTCCCTTTGTTGTCCTTATCTCTTACCTGCAGAAATGGCCAATTTATGCAGGCTGCACCCTGGCCAGCCAAAGTTGATGCTCCCCAGAGGAGGCAAGCAGCAATGTTTCAGACAATGGAAATGAACTCAGGGACAACTCAAGGTTGATTTAGATCCTGAGCAACATGGAATTAAATGAGGAACCAGGCCACACCGAGCTTGCCCTAATGTTGACACAGCTTCCTCTCAGAATTACTCTCTCAGTGTACCTGCATCCCAGAGGAGCGCCCGCGCGTCACCGAGATCTGGTCAAGTGAGAATAAAAATGCAAATGTCATATTGTTGGAATGCTGAGTGAACTAAATGTCAGTCCATCTTTTTCAACATGAGATATGAGATTGATGTGGATAGGCCACTGAAGGTAAGTGTGATAGCTGCAGAAGGCAGGTTATACCAACAGCTGTGATATTTGAGCTGTGAAATAAGCCTTGTTTTTTTCCACAAGCATAAGTAATTCTCTTACGTCCTTTACAGAGATTATCCTGAAACACCCACAGTCTGTCCTTTTCTTTTTTATCTTGTGGCTGGATTTTCTCAAAACTAATGAGAACAACGTGCAACACAGGAGACAGGTGGTATTGTTTTCAATTATTGATAAGAATCTTTAGTTCTGAATATCCAAGGAGCCTCATTGATACTGAGAACACAGCACTCTGGAGGGGGGAAGGAAGCCAGTTTAATCTTTAAAAATTTTTGTCCTCTTTTATTTTACATTTTCCACACCGTGTTGCCCATCTGATCCACTTCTCCCTCAGAATGACCACTTGTCAAGTCCTCACCGCTACTACTACATCCCACCTAGACACATTTCGTCGATCTATTCATAATCCCCCCAGTTCACATCCACATGTATTAGGAGCAACATCCTCCAGCACGTTTTCCCTCTGATGCTGCTGCTCTGTGCGCGCACATCAGTAAATGAATCACGTAGCACTAGAACAGCCCTTCTTCATGCGATCTTGCCAGACCTATTGGAGAAACCCCCCCAAGGCAAGATCTGTCACTGTTCACTCATTTGCTGGAAGACGATCAGAAACTATGTTAAATGCAGCAAGAAATACACTGGAGTCTGTTATAAAGGCGTCGAGAGGATTCCGGTCAGATCTCACTGCGAAGGGAGCAGGTTTCAACAGTTGACGCGGAGAGAACTGAGCGCAGGAAAAGCGATTAATTTTGATTATCTGAAATCTTCCAGCACCTCTTTTTCGCGTTTTTTTTTCTCTCTCTCCGGCAAACGTTCACGGGGGCAGTGCAGATGAGCATTGTCCGAATGAAGGATGCAAGAGCACTGGGTCCAATTGGACTGGATTATGGGATTACTGGACTGATTATAGGACAATCATCGGGCAAAAGTCGCAGCCGTGCTATAGATGCTCTTGAATGACGGGAACACAAAAGGTTGGACTGGATTAACAGCTCTATATCCTGCTTTTATTCTACTTTGTGGCATGGGCAGGCTGTATATGCAACGCGAGCAGAGGCTATATGCAACAGTGTGCCGCACAGGAGAAAAAGTAAATGCATTGTGAATGGTAACATCGGACAATGCTGCATTTTGAACGGGCATGTCAGTGTGTGCTGTAGCCTAGGTGTAGATGTCGCATGAGGGCAATGCGCTTTTGTAAGCTACGGTCTAACCTTCACCAGAGAGATTCAAACGCTTTAACCTTGGATGCAGTAGGGAATATTAATACTTTATAGTCATCGATTATTCATTAAGTCCACCCCCTGTTAGGAAAAAACAAAGCATTTCTCGTACACTATGTTGAATTTGATATTTTATTCATGCATTAGGTGTCGTCGGGCGGTCATCTTTGTTTACAGAAAGAGTTCATCATAGCCGAACGGCATGTGAAAGAGGTTAAAATACAGATTCAAACGCAATAAGGCTTCACACATCGATTTAATACTTAATTAGTGTGGGATCGGCGTCAACCACATGCCTGGTTTGGGTTTAGTCCTCTAGGTTTGCCGTAATCAACAGGTTGAAAGTCAACGAGGATTTTTTTTTTCTTTTTCTGTCTGCCACTACCGCATATCCAGTTGAAGGGATGCGTCTCTCTGTACCCATTTTCTTTCTGCTGTGGGTTAAAGCCCTGACATTGAAAAATCTCAATTATTCTGTTCCGGAGGAGCAAGGACCCGGCACTGTTATAGGTAATATAGCAAAAGATGCCGGATATGGGACCATGGAGAGGGGGAAAAAATCCAACTTCAGAGTGCTGGAGAATTCAGCACCACATCTGGTGGATGTTGACCCGGAGAGTGGACTAATCTTCACCAAACAAAGGATTGACAGGGAGACGTTATGCAGGCGCAACCCAAAGTGCCAGCTCTCTATGGAGGTGTTTGCCAACGACAAGGAAATATGCATGATCAAGATTGATATTCAGGACATAAATGACAACTCGCCCAGTTTCCCTTCAGATCATGTTAATATTGATATTTCAGAGAACGCAGCTGCTGGGACACGCTTCCCCCTCACTATTGCACATGACTCAGACTCTGGGGAGAACGGTATAAAGACCTACCAGGTCACAAGAGATGATTACAATACATTCTCTTTGGATTTAAAAGTGAGGGGTGATGGGACTATTTATCCAGAGCTGGTGGTTCAGAGACCTCTGGATAGGGAGGATCAGAGTCATCACACCCTCCTCCTCACAGCAATTGATGGTGGGGAGTATCCAAGATCAGGCTCCATGCAAATCAACGTCAGAGTGACTGATTCGAATGACAATAGCCCGGTTTTTGAAAAATCCTCTTATGTGATTGAGATTCCGGAGAATTCGCCTCCTGGAAAAGTGCTCATAGATTTAAACGCCACTGACCAGGATGAGGGAAGTAACGGGCAGGTGGTTTATTCCTTCACTGGATATGCATCTGAGAGAATCCAAGATTTGTTCTCTATTGACCCCAATACTGGCGTCATCAAGGTCCAGGGAGAAATTGACTATGAAGAGAATCCAATCATAGAGTTTGATGTACAGGCTAAGGATCTGGGGCCAAACCCAATACCAGGCCACTGTAAAATTAGTGTCAAAGTGCTTGACAAAAATGACAACTCCCCGATAATAAGTTTTGTCTCAGTCCGGCAGGGAGCCATCAGCGAGGCAGCACCTCCAGAATCTGTCATAGCGCTGGTGAGAGTGACGGATAAAGACTCTGGCCGAAACGGTCAACTTCAGTGCAGGGTGCTGGGAAATGTACCCTTCAGACTGCAGGAAAACAATGATAATTTTTACACGCTGCTGACAGACAGACCCCTGGACAGGGAAATGAAAGATGAATACAATGTAACAATAGTAGCGAGAGACAATGGGATCCCCTCTTTGAACTACACTAAGTCGTTTACTGTGAAAATTTTGGATGAGAATGACAATGCACCCCGCTTTACAAAGACTGTGTATGTGCTACAGGTGCCTGAGAACAACATCCCAGGGGAATATTTGGGCTCCGTTCTGGCCCACGACCCAGATGTAGGTCGAAATGGAACAGTGTCATACTCTATTCTGCCGTCACATATTGGAGATGTTTCCGTGTACACCTACGTGTCTGTTAATCCCACCAATGGAGCCATATATGCCTCACGCTCATTTAATTATGAGCAAACAAAATCCTTTGAATTCAAAGTTCAAGCGAAGGATGGAGGATCCCCACACATGGAGAGCACTTCTACAGTCAGGGTCAACGTCCTTGACGTCAACGACAATCTGCCGGTTATTATTTTGCCCCTTCTGCAGAATGACACAGCTGAAATCCCAGTGCCTAGAAACGTAGGTATTGGATACATTGTGGCTACAGTGAAAGCGGTGGACCATGACCACGGAGAAAGTGGCCATTTGACCTATGAGATCACAGAAGGAAATGATGACCACCTGTTTGAGATGGATCCGGTGGGAGGGGAGGTCAGGACTGTTCATGCTCTTTGGGAAGAGGTCGCCCCAGTGGTTGAGCTGGTGGTGAAGGTAACTGACCATGGCAAGCCCCCCTTATCTGCCGTGGCTAAGCTGATCATTAAGGCGAACACAGAGACGGCAGCAGGAGGGGGTTCCAGTGCGAGCGGGGAACAGCAGCACTGGGATGTATCCCTGCCCCTCATAGTTACCCTCTGCATTATCTCTGTCATGCTCTTAGCAGTCATGACCGCCATCGCTGTCAAGTCCAAACATCAAGATAAGGAGACTGGGAATTATAACTGCCGCATGGCTGAGTACTCCAATCCTCCAGTGGGGAAAGGCAAAAAGAAAAGGATCAACAAGAGTGACATCATGCTGGTGCAGAGTGAGATGGAGGAGAGAGATTCTGCGAGCCGGATGAATGTGGTGAGCAGTCCTTCTCTCATCACTTCACCAATATGTTTTGACTACCAGAGCCCTCTGCCACTCACACTGCCCAGGTCAGAGGTCATGTACCTGAAAACCACCCCAAACAGCCTGACAGTCCCCAGGGCGGGATGCCACTCCAGCTTTGCCGGGCTTAGCACAGACACTCCAGCGAATAGGATGTCAGTGATACAGGTAAGGAGGATGCTGAACTGTATTCTTTATCTGCCCTTTATTCTTGCTTATCTGCAGCCGCTGCTTTGCCATACAAATCTGACAAAAGAAAAGTAATCGACTGAAAAAGAGAAACTCTGTCACTGTGAGCAGACATCATTATCATCACTTTTTCTTTTCCTGTTATGACACTATGGAATATTCTCTGCATGATAGTGCTGGAATGTATTCATGTGTTGTTAATGGCATTTCTCCTCTTTCTTCTCTTTGCATTTGGGGAATCTGAATGTTTTAAAAAAAAAAATTGCACCGAGTTATCTTTGTGCAAAATGGTACAGGTGGCCTGCATAATCAGAAAGTCCTCTCAGTTAGACATGCAAACAGTGTGAGTCTTGAACAAGGCTGCTGTGACCCTGCCAGATCCACCGCTATAGAGTGAAAACAAAACCCTGCCTGAAATGTGGGATTGGACAGGTGTTTGAGCAGCTTGTCCGATCACATTACTGAACCAATGTGCACCAGACAGCTAGATGCACACAGCATAACCTTACAATCGCATTTTTCGCTCCCCACAAATATGGGCCAGATCCACCCATCCGCATCCAAAGTTGGCACGATAAGGCCATTAATAGGGTCCAGCCTCGCCTTGTAGAGATGGCAGGGTTGTATACGCGAGCCAGCTAACATGCTAATTTGACAGCATGGGCTTGTAGTGCTGTTTAGCACAGCAGAATTATCTGTTGTAAACGATGTAAATATCTAGGACAGTCTCACAGACAGTCTCATTTGGAGATGATAACACAGATGACAAGGCCTGGCACTGTCACCAGTCACTAGGGTATGTGGGTGTGATCAACACAAACACATTATTCTCAAGATAGGGGAAAAAGGATGCTGATGACAGTGGCTAATGCTTTTCTCCTTTGCCTTGCCAAGGCAGCACATATGGTCACAATGGAAAAATGTCCTTATCGTGTCGTCATCACTGGCAGGTGCTCTGAGGCTTTCATTGATATCATTCAGGTGGTACCATGAAGATATAAGGATCCAAAAAATACTCTTAATGTCATTTCACTGAGGCTATTGTTGAGAATTGCATGAAAATTTTAACATAGCCAATGCGAAATATTATTTTCCTTTCATTTCTAGACGGAAAATTTCCCCTCAGAGCCCAATTATGCTGGCAGCAGGCAGCCATTTGTTCAAAGGTAAGAGCTCAATCCAAAATCTTCCTGACCAGTGCATTTAGCTTCTTCATCTTTGTATCAAGCCAGCTGACTATGCCTATCAAATAGGAGCGCTCACACAGAGGTAATGGCAACTTGTGTTTCTTTTTTCTCCTCCTTCCATTCTGCTGCAGCTCAACATTTAAGGATGCAGAACGAGCAAGCCTCCGAGACAGTGGCCATGGTGATAGTGACCAGGCTGATAGTGACCAGGATACTAATAAAGGCTCACACTGCGACACGTCTGCTAGGGAGGCCCTCAAGATGAAAGCAACAGCAGTTAATGGCCAGCCTTTTGAGCAGGGTGAGTGGATGCACTCTCTTCCTGACATCTTGAAGATGCCTTACTGACTCTGGTACCACACATTTTTTTATACTTTATGCGCTAACACCATGCAGCTCTTAGGTGTTTATGTGAAGGTCCACCAGCCTCTAGGCAACAGCCAACCCAAACAACTAGTTAAACACTGAAGATGTAAATCTCGTCTGTTATTAGATGCAGGTACTTTGTACTGCTTTACATTGCAGACAGCCTGAGGTGTGTTGCAAAGATGACATGAAGGCACCAGAGTGGAAGGTAGATGGTAGTTTAAAAGGATAAAAGAGTCCATTGGCTGAAGGTAGAATGTTCAAACATCTTGTGTCTGCTTTTGCCATCAAACAAGCTCATATGCATGGCAAAGTGTACCTCCGTCTGTGTCTCTTTTGATCACGTCATTATTTGAACACAGATTCGCTGCATGAATGTGTTGAATAACACGACAGAGACAAGAAAGCATGATAGACACTTGCAGTGCAAAATGACAGGTATTTCTGGTGCAACATGACAGAGTGTTTCCACCTTTTGCTTGGCAAGATTTTCTCAGTTATTATCGGTTTTGCCGTGGTTACAATGTTTTGAGAGGCGCTTTGCTTTTGCAACTGAAAATAGAAATGTTAAATTTTATTTCACAAATCTGAAACGATCCTCACTGCCAGGAGTATAATCATAGATGATTGTCAATCTGTTTCAACCTGGCTGACCTGATAGGGAGTGATATATTTAGCTATTGTGGATATAAACTGAAAATATGAAAGCATCTCTCAGTGGTGAGATAAAAGATAATGTGGGTTGGGGGGGGACTTGAGTGAAGTGGTGTTTCTCATTTCCTTGTGTGAGTCTTGCAAGAGAATGGCTCTGGTCATCAGGTCCCTATGCAGCACTTTCCACACCATTTACATTGCTATGAACTGTTTGTTTGTGGCATGCTCAGGAGGGCAGAGATGGAAACACTCTTGCGGCTGCCAGAAGGATGTGTGAATCTTTCTCTCTCTCTCTCTATCTCACTTTCCCGTGTGTGTAGATGGCGTGTTTGTGCAAATGTGTGTGTGCTATGAGGAATTATGGCAGACCAAACTTGACTCTGTGGGAGGTGTAAATTCAATCACAATTTTTTTTTTGCAGTACATTTCTGAATCTGATTCAGCCCAAGTTCTAAGGCCAATCAAATAGACACATATTGAAAGGGATGTTTTGTACATGCGAGACCGAATATTTACATGTACGGCACAGACGCCTGCTTGACGAGAATGTCAGTTAATTTATAGACCTGCATTTGTTAGATAAGAGAAATGCAAAGAAGTGGGGCATGGCTTTTAATATGTATAGCTTTTAATGCCTTCCCTGTTTGCGTGTGAGAGATGTAGTTAAAAAACTGAACTAATGGTAAGATTAAATGCAGCTCTTTCTCTCTCTGGGGTGGTCAGTTAAACATTAAATGGTGTCACTGTCTGCTGAGTACAAGATGGAAGATCTACATTACGCATAATGCTTTAGACCTTATCACACAAAGCATCACCCTCCGACGCACACACTCCTTCTGTCTCTCGCTCACACGCACAAATGCAGGTACATTTATTGAACAACAAAGCCACTGTTTTGCAGATTCTGACAAGATAGCGCTATTATCCAAAATGGAGACACCACAGATTTTTAGTTCCAAATGCACCAACACAAAAGCTTGTGGGTTAAGTAGTATTGCTTTTATGTCTTTACCTTTACCATCCCTCTAGTCTCCTGGCTGCTTTGATACAGGTAATATATGCACCTGTGCAGCTTCCACTATCATGCACTCTGAATATTTATTCACTCTCACAGACACCAGATGCACAGTGGATATGTTGCTAGGCTTTCTCTGATTCTATTTATAATGGGCAGGCGGTTTCTTTGTTTTTTGAGAACATTGTATTGTTCATTTCACAGTTGCCCATAGGATCACAGCTATTTTGTCACTTTGTCATGATTCTATTATGTGACTATGTAAATGCAGTGGACTATAAAAAGCCATTGTATAACTCTGTCATTTAAGAGCTATTATTTAACAAATTTTTATTCAGTGATGAAATGGAAAATGGAAATGGAGATCCAGTGCCAGGCACAATGGATGAAAGCAACCTCATTTCGACATCTTTTTCTGTCTGCCTTTTTTTGTTTTTAAATACAAATGCTACTAAACATACTATAATATATGTATTTTCCCACATTTTCCATGCTGGAATTAATTGCTTTTTTGTTACAGAAAAATGTTGTTAAAAATAACTGAATTTCATCTCTTGTAAGTTATAAGCATTAAATGTAAACATGCAGGCATGATCCTTAAATTGCTCCTGGTAATATAGCGAGACAAATGGCACAATGACAGAAATACCTTCCTGTGTTTTTTTCTTAACCTTCTAAGCACATACATCTCTTTGCATCAGCATCATCTGCTAGCTCCTCTGCAGTGCTGATAGGTACCATGGAAATGAATTCAGCATCTCCCTGCTTCTCCTCGCTTATGCTTATTGTTCTGGCCTCGTGTATCCGTGCCTAAAAAATACTTTTCTCTATGGCACTTGAAAAAAAAAAAAAAAAAAAAGACAGAGAAAAACAAATGCACAGGGCACAGAACTGTAATCTGGGGTGTAGTTGCTTCAAAGCGTAGCAGTTATAATATGCAGGATCTGTGTTGCGGTTTTGCCAAATCAAAGCCATCATTTAGTTCTGCCTTTTGATGTAAAATGCATTTTGAACTCAAATGTGTATTTTTCTCTTGATCTTAGTCCTGACAGAGATAGCACCAGAGCCGTCTATGCTAAGACTGTAACAATGCAAGTCTAAATAATATGTAACATGACAGCAGGGAAAAAAATCACAGTATGCGGCCTAGAAATTAAACTCGTAAAAATGTTTCGTTTTGTAAATTGTTTATGTGCAAATGGAAGCAGTTAATATTTGTTGCACTACAAACTTAGTAATGAGGTTAGGCTTATTAGCCAAGCAGTTGTTTAAGGAGACATATTATGAAAATTTCCGTTTTTCAGTGCTTGTGCACATACGTTTGGGTATCTGGAGTGCCAGCAAACCCACAAACTGTGAAATAAGCCAACCCAGTCAGTTTATTGTGGGCTGCCCAGAGCCATTCACAATTGGCTCCTGCTCCTATGTCACATGCTGATTAGAATAAACCGCCCCCCATCTGAAAATCTCCACCCCAAGGCTAGTAAATAAAGGCAGATACACACTCTGGCCCATGGGAGCTACGGGCTACAGCACATGTGCAGTGGAATAGGAGCCATGATGTTACAGGGTTAAAGCAGCCGGGGCTGGAAATAAGGGGTGTTGGTGGCTCAGGTGCTCTTTGTGTCCGTCTGGGAACACATAAAAACCTGATGCAGTAAACAGCAGCAGTTATTTTTTGAATATTAAAGCATGTAAACAGGTTCTAGTAGAAACCCCGAAAAACAAGTAAAAGCAATAGATTGTATGTAGGTAATGGACATAGAGACTATGGCGTCATCCATTGGTTTTTTGCTTGCCTGTTACTAGCATCGAATTTGACATTATGTTCAATCGCCATTATTTTTTTAAATAGGGTGGGGCGGGGACTCGAGGAAGCAGAATAAAGTCAAACAAAAATATTTATTAATTACTGGAAAACTGAACTCTTTGGGGTGTCCATTAGTACAATCAAACACTTAACAATACATATGAAATGAAGAAAATGTTCAAATTTAATGAAATCACACGGTCAAATTTCTCAGATAAAAACATTGGGTATTACTACGCACACAGCGTCATGGATATTCTTTGTTTTGTTCGCTGTGATAGCAACCTGTCAATCACAAGCTAGCTAACGCCCCAAATCAAATCCTGCTTCATCATGTATATTTTTTCTAAAAGGGGACCATTATTTCAAACATTTAACAACTAACATTATATTTTATTGCTGAAGACTTGAAACTTTAGCTACTGAGAACATAATGTTTTTTCTGAGGTAATAAATCAAGTGAGAAGTCATCTCATTTTGTATTTAGATAGATAGGACTGGACGTCTTCTGCTGCAGATATGGGGAACCCCTGTTGGACTTTGAAAGATTGCAGACTTAGGGCACTCCTGGTTTACTTCACTGCTCAGATAGGGAAAACTATGAGTTTACTGTGGACTTTATCATATAAATACCTCTCTTAGAGGTTAGCTCCCATCTAACTTGCTCAGTAAACTCCTTAAAAAAACAAATACATTTAACTTAAACCTCTGAATCAACATCATTTATACTGTATATGAGACATTCTCACTTTTATTGAATTTCATCGTCCTTTATAAAACCAATTAAGAGCGTAGTTGAGTGTAATTATGGTCAGCAGGGCTCTATAAAAAATACTGTTACAACAATAAATACAAACATTATAAGCAGACTGCAAACACCAGGATTAAACAGAACATCTACAAATGATCCAGTAAGGATGCAATAAAGGAGTACAGTCAGTATCCAATTGAATGGTTACATCCTTGGCCTGTGCGTCCACCTGTTACTCAGCACCATGAAAATCAGGCTTTCAGAGTTTTCTAATCCTGCTGACGAGCACACAGACAAAGAAAAACCTGAAACCATTAGCTCCTTGGCGGAAAGGAATAAAGCGGAAACTGTGAATGTGAATACATTAAGTAGTAGAGTACTATCATCCATGTCCTTGAAATTAAGTCAAACATGAGTTATTTATATTTTATAACACTTTTGTTTTTTTAACAAAATCCTAATTAATGCTTTTCCAAGGTTTATAATTATAAGTCAAATTAGCATCTGTCGTCCTCTTGCTCAAAACTGACTGATTTCATTTTATTGACGGATGAATCCCATTTGTTTTCATGTGAACATTCTTCATTAAACCAAAGGAGGTGCACAGTGAGCGCACCCAGGGGTACAGGTGTAGAACAAAAAAACAGCATGCATTGGAAAGAGAGAGGGGCTGTTTTTTTTTTTTTCTTCTCCACAGTGAAATTTTCAATCTGCCCAAAATGCAAAGTAACAGGCAAGCATCCATGTGAACTAAAAGCTCATCCTACAATTACATCACAAAAGGACAGAAGCCATTATACTAACACTTTACTACACACATAAAAGCTAATAATGTCATAAAGCAACGACTGTAGCCCCGTAAATAACATATGTGATACATTTTTTGGCTGAAAATGCAGAAAAGATTTCCCCTTTAACGTTATTAATGCAAGCATTCTTTATTAAATCTCTAAAACAGTTATGGTGGAAAATTAACAACCCCATTTAGTGTGTTAAATCTCCACCCAGTCATCGAATAATTAACTTCTCCATTTTGTCCTATGGCTGCAAACGTGTGTGTATGCGTGAGTGTGTGTGTGGGGGCGTCCGTGGACTTGAGCAGCAGCGTGTGATAGTGATGGCACTTTGCAAATGAGCTTGCCTTGCATGTGTGGCACACGGTGCTGCTTTTCACGTCTCTTGGGCTCGTGGAGCAGAGACGGTATTTCTTTTCTTTTTTTCTCCCTTTGTTAGAACTTCCTCCAGCAAACTGGCCGAGGCTGGTTGAGCGAGGAAGGTACTGCTGCCTTTGAACGGGAGGATCTCCCCATCTTTTCCTTGGAAGAGCTTCGTCATGTGGAGCTTTCCCCTGTTCCGGGCTGATATTCTCGTCCTCATCAGGGTTAGGTTTAGAAATGAGATCAAGTGCCTCATTCACAGTCTGTCACTGTCTTTGATATCACATAATGCCATGTGAGCAAGATAGAGAAGCCTTATTTATAGACCAAAGCTGTGAGAGCTGATCAGTGGAGTATGAATCCATGTTGTGATTGGATGGAATATTGAGTGCTTATTTTCATTAAAAAAAAATCAGGCTGAATGTTTTGGTTGGAATATTTGGAGGTTTATGAAAGAGAACAAATGTGAAGTGTTAATGTGTGACTGCAGCGGCAGTTTTTATATGATCTGTCATAATATTTTACTAGGACTGTGAGGTGAGGGGACAGATGTTGCAGATGTGTGCTCCCGTTTGTGTGTTTCCATGAATTTCTTATAGTTGAAGTTTGACAAGAAACACAAACTAAACCTAATCATTCAAATTCACTGTTCAATTTTTTACATTTTTCTTGCATATCTGCCATAAAGGATGTCCTTATGCCAATCGCAGTTAAGCAAATATATTCAAATAAAAAGTTAAACCAGTCATCAGAAGAACAAAATATTAAATTCATACTTTTTACAAATGGAATTCCGCTTCCATGTATAACAAATTAAGGTAAACTGTCATTTACTACCAATTTACAAAGACATGTTTGACATTTTGCTTCATGCCTCTACTTGCAAAATACCTCGATGCATCATTGTCAAATTAATTTCGGTAGCGTGGTGTAATGGCTACAGAAAAAATGACACCTTCTTCATCATAGCACCGTGGAAATTGGCTCATTCTGCGCGCCGCTCTCTGTGTGCTTATTTCATGTCTAGCAGGGTTAGATGTGCTGTGAAATGTAAAAGACTCAAAGATAGAGCCTTAACCATTGCTCCACTTTTTCCCGCTGACACCAATACACAGTCACTTGCACATGTTGTACAGTCCTGTGGCGTTTGGCTCGGGAGGCACCGGATAATCAGGGAAGCACTTCAAGCGACATAAAGTTGTCATAAAGGTTGCATGTTTTCTTTGCATCGAGTGACATGAACAGCCACGAGTCAATCTGAAATAGATTTTGAACGTAATAGAGTGATGTTTTCCCTCTTACAGTCGTACCTGTCATGCTGTTTATCAATCTAGATTGTTTTGGCGTGAGTTGCAGAGTGTTGGGGGATATCTGCCGTAGAGATCTACGCCTTCTGTCACATATAATGGAAATATATGGCGATTGGTTTGTGGCGCTCAAAGTGACTCTTTCCAGAAATCGCGATCTGTTTACTCAAGACTATGATGCCAAACCTGGGGTATTTGTGCTTGTACTTATACCCCAGGGGTTTTTCTGCAGTTGCCAGGGGGTTTAGTGGAAAAAAAAAATTCAAAGCCTTTTTTTGTTTTTGCAAATATACACTCTGAATTCTGAATTTGATGCTTTCTATTTTTATCAACCTTTTACATGGCATCCCAACTTTTTTGGAATTGGGGATTGTAGGGTAGCTTAACTAAAAAGAATCTGATTTGATTAAAGGAGATCCAAGCACTGATATTAAGTCAGCTGCTACACCTGAACGCTGCATGTTGAAGTTATTTACAGTAAGAATGTGTGAAAATGTTTTAGCAAGCACAGGTTGCTTTTTTAACAGGCTGCCAAAAGTAATGACTAAGCAATCAAATGACTAAAAGTAATGGATAAATTGTTGAAACAGTTGGCTAAAAGTAACATTATTGGATAACTGGTTAAAACTTTCAGCTGCACCTCAATTTCTCACTGAACCAACCCTTTTTTTAATATGAGGAAATGAATCCTTTTTAATGTAATGGATAGTGTTATTCATTTGAAACATGGCTGTCCAAAAACGTTGGGAACCCCTGACTCACTAATCCCCAGATCTTGTCGTGAGCAGGAACTTTTTCTTTCAATCTAGCTACACCCTCCAACCACAGGTGGAAATAAAATAGTTCTTACATAAAATGCTCACAACAAGGTCTGTGGATTGCTGTTGAGCTTTTCAAATTACATATTTTTTTTTTGGTGCTTTGAGATCCACAAGCCAAGTGCCATCTAGTTTCAGGATATTAGAGAGAAGGCAGACATCTCTAGGGCTGATATCTCCAACACTCTCAGCTCAGACTGAAACAATCCACGCTGATAAACAGCACTACAGGTAAGAGATAAAATATGGATTTTTGATTCTGAAGTACTGTCCCTTTTAATACTTGCAACATGGAGTGTATTAACGCGTATTGTTTTTAATCTTTGCCAATTCTGAGGTCGTATCAGTTACGGCGCAGCCCAGAGTTGTTGTATTTGGTGCATGAAAAAAACACTGTTGACCTATGTTTATAGTAAACAAGGTCCTCTTGTGGCAAGGACAGGTCACAATTTAGGTCCATTAATAAGAAGTGAGATGAAAAATGGACTGGAAATGCAAATGAGCTGCTGAAAATGCACCAGAGTCCCTCAAAGTAATTAGAAAAATTACCAAAGGTCAAACTAATGAGTGTTTGTGCTACAAATGGAATTTCAAGATCCAATTTCACCTCGATTTTTTAATCTTAGATATTGATCTGATTTTTCCAATATCCAAATGAACACCTGTAAATCCCCCCCTCACTGAAAAACAGAAAAGAAAGCAAAATAATGAGGCCTGACAATATGCTCGCCACCAACATTATAACTACAGAGTTTCTCACCACTTTGTGATCAGTCCTGGTGAATATCACTGCTCATGCAAATTTCACAGTTGTTTTTCTGTGTATTCAACACAAACTGCTGCTGCTGGAAATGTAAATGAACAACACATCACTTCCTCTGCACCAGATGATATTTTCCTGGAAACACCTACACGGGTTGTTGAAAATACCAAAGGGAAAAAAAAAAGGTTTTATGGATAGCTTGAATTACTCATTTGCTACTTTGACCAGCGTGACGAGTGCACGGTGTTGTCATTTTAAGGTTGCAATGTGAGCGATGTCTAGAACAGAAAAGCCTGTGTTCTACTAAATCACATCAAAATTGCTAAATTTGAACTCCCCCATAGGTGCTGCAACAGGCTGCTGGCTCTTATTTTACACAGAAAATTCTAGCGGTGCATATTAAATAACTGAAATGAAGAAAGTGGTTGTTGTTTGAGGAAATTTGAGAAGTGTTTTATTCTTGTTGCTCATCCTTCAAAATGTCATCTAGATTTTCTTCCAGGTTGTTTATTCTTACCCCAGCAGGGTCCAATAACAAATGTTTAACTGTTTTTGCAGAGCAAGACAAATCAGTCCACTGCACCGATGAATGTCGTGCACTGGGACATTCTGACAGATGCTGGATGCCAAAGTTACGGGTAGGAAGCCAAGCAGACAGCGCCGATAATCGCACCAACCTTTTCATCCCTGTGGGAATGGATGCCATGGTAGAGACAGAGATTTATGGCACCATCAGCTGCAGCAGCAGAAAAACCCTCAGCACGTTTGGAAAAGAACAGCGGGACAGTACAATCCTCGTGGCCAATGTCAAACCTTACTTAAAATCGCAGCGTGCACTAAGCCCACCGCTACAGGAGAGTCCATCTGCGTCCAGTAGTCCCACCAAGAGTAGTATGCCCCTGGACTTGGCCAACCAAGAGTCCAAAGAAGAGAGGGAGGGGGGTTCAGACAGCAGTGCCTATGGCCCTCCAGATGGCCAGTGCTCCCCGCTGCACACCGAATTGGAGGAGCCCTCCTACCTGACCTGCGAGCTCAGGCCGAAGTCCCTGTCAAGCAGCCTCATTCACAGCTCTGTCATCAGCCAGGAGTGCGGGGGGTCAGATTGTGCTCTCGACCCGCGGGACTCTGGTAACTGACAGGTCAGGTGATCCCGCCTGCTCTCACCTGCCAGGAGTGTGATGATGATATCACAGATTGATGATCAAGAAGTGATTTATTTTGACCCACTGAGGTGTCCAGACACGCATTGTATAACCAAAAACCATCTGCTTTGTCTGTTTCTCTCTCTCTTTTTTTTTTTTTTTCAAGTTTGTGACTTGTTGTGTTTAGGTGAAATATGTGTCCTTGACTGCTGTGAAGGTTTCGGGGGGAAAATCAGTGCTTACCTGACTTCAAGTGTTTCCATGGTGTACTGTACCTGTCAATTTAGATGTCTGTATTTTACACATTTCAAGCTCCAATTTTGTGAGGCTGTGGAACAAATTGCTACTGTTAAGCTATTGAGTCCTGTCTGCTTTTGTACAGTGAAGCTTCCTGTCTCCATTTAGTGTTTAAGGAACATCTCTTTGAATATCACAAGCAACTGAAATACATATCAGTGATGTTAAATACAAAAGTGAAGTGTCTTATGAACTGTTAATGGTGGTGCAACGGGGGAATGTCCCTTTTCATAAAACCATTTGAGGTTCCTATAAAAACAGTTTTTTAAGAATGTATTTGTAATTTTATTGTTGTCCTCTGCAGTTTATGTGAAAATAAGCTGAGCTTACACGTGAATGTGGGCTACTGTACTTGTTGTGTATTTTATTAAATTTGTATACACTGTGTGCATGGAAGGCAATTATTTTTGACTGGTGACAACTTCTGA
>JAOWBC010000002.1:14811146-14823755 GCA_028566105.1 Hypoplectrus providencianus | reverse complement strand
ATTTAAGTTTCCCATCCATAAATTTGCACTGTAACTCAAAGTGACCCGAGTTGCCTGTTTTTCCTCTGTCCGTAACCCGTCTCCTTTAACAAAAAGCTTGGCGCTGTGTTTGCAATAATTGGCTCTTTTGATTTGTTTATCATGAGTCTGTTTAAACATACCACATATAGATTTTTCCATTAGCACTGATGTGCTACAGTTTTTGGTGCATTATAATTCTCAAGTGTTTGCTTTGGTTGCCAGGGATGAGTAAGTCACAGTTTTTATCATTACGCTACACAGCTCGGTCGATAAAACATTAAACATGTCGAAATGAAGTTTTCTGGGTCATCTGTTGGTTACAAATCAGCAAGTAATCTAACAGCAATAGACGTTTAGGGTTCGTTGTTGCTGCAACTGGTAGACTGGGAAAATCCAAGTATAGCCATAGAGATGTGTGTCTCGCACACCAGCAGCAGCTTTTTTTCTCGCAGATAATCTTGCTATTAGCCATTCTCTGGTTAGGGCACATAGGTTAAGCTGTTTTCATGCAACTTTGATACCCTGCTCAAATGAGAAGCACTGTCATCATAAATAAAGTATTTAAGAGAATATCCTTATCCACCTATCATGGTGTTTCACCCACAGATAGATCAGTCCATTGGCATAAAAGTATGAAAAGCAGCTGCCAGCTACCCCCTCCCTTTTGAATGAGCAAAAGTAGGTTAACCATAACGCTGTGCAAGTCGGGTAAATATCACAGCAAGCCAAGCCTCTTAACCTCATAATGAGAGCATTTGTCTATATGAACTATTACAGGCCAGTTATAGCAGCTCCATACATCGACCCAAAAGTCAGATTACCCGAGTAAGTGGGACAGGAGTGAGAATCAAGTATAGGCACGGCTCATCCTCAGCAGAGGTTGACACGTGGTGAGCATCAGTGCTATTACACTGGAACACATTGTTATTGCGCTGTCCGTGATTATGTGTAACCTATTTAGTCATGAAACACACTTGAATTTATGTGCCAGTGTTGATGAATGTTGCCAGTCTTTTCATTTTCACCAGCTGCTGCTTGATGATGGAGTATCTCTAAATGCATTCATCAGCTACAATGTAATTTTTGAGAGCCACAGACTTGACATGGATGTCCTGTGGTGCCGTTGTTCCACGAGCACAGTGCATTTTTAGATGCGTAATGGATTCATTATGAATGCCCAGTGAAGGTAAATTGCTTCCCAAAATGGTCTACAGTGTTTTAAGAAGTAATGCCAACTAATAATTTTGGCAGCCATAGAAATGCATGTAAATAGTGTGACCTTACGCCAAGATAAAAATATGATTTGTTTAAAGAAGTGCATGACAAGGTGCCATGGCACTTGAGTGGATTAGAACAACCCCCTGGGAAATCATCCATTTTCAGCTCTTGCATGGGTCTGAATCTAATTGCATGCAATGGTATTATATCTCTCTTTTCAGCACTGTTCATCGTCACTGTGTCATCTGAAAACCAAACCGAAATGAAGAAGACATATGCATTTTCCTGTAACAGCGTGTATGCCTTTGGAGGTATCTATTACCGGACAATAAAAGCCCTTTTATAAAGGGTTTATAGGGGTCTGACCTCCAAAAAAGACAGCGTATGTGGTTATTATGACAACTGACACTGACTGTATTTAGGCTTATTGTTATGCAGCTATGTCTATGTGCAGTGGTAATTATGACAGAAGGTTCAGTAAAGTGAGGATACAGAGAATATATAATGGCAAGTTCACTTTTCAGCCATTCCAGTGTAACAAAAAGTCAACATTGTAATTTAAAGTTATGTACGCAATATAACATTCAAGTTCACGTTTTATGCCACCTATAAACCTAGCATAACGAGCACAACTACCTCACACCAAGTTGGAGTTTTTCTGAGACTTTCCTCCCCTTAAATCGGACCAAGATTGTCATGTGTGCAGCATCTTGAAATCCCACATTTTCCTGTCTCTCTCCCATTCATCAGACAGCAATACTTTGTCACAGCCGTCGACGTGTGATACTAATGCACATCCTGTTAGTTTCCTGTGTGAAACCAAGAGTCAGCGCTGTTATTTGGAGTTAACCTGTGTAAGTGCATCCAGCAGTTCAGTGTGGAAGAAGCTGCTTTTGAGCCAAAATCCTTTCAGCGCCTTCGTCAAGTTGTTTTATTACCTTAAGTCCACAGTTTTGTGAGACTACAAACGGTCATTTTGAACTATACATGTAACAAGCTGAAAGTGACTGGTGTCACACACCGAGAGGCATGATGAAGCATCCGTATCTGACGTGTGCATGAGAATGTGTTGCATATATATGTTTCCAGTTAGAAGTGCACTCTATTGGTCTTCTAAGGCCAGTGGGTCAAACAAACAGCACTTTGACTCAGCAGACCAGCCTCCATGTGTCAGTGCACTTGTTTTTTTATGTAGATAATTGGAAGATGCAGGAATGAAAGATGCATTGCTCTTTATTCTTCTTTCCCTAATGCCACTAAAACCTCCTGAAGAATTAGCCTAAGCTGAGGACAGAAACAGATTTTTTAAGGTCAATTTTCAAAGATTCAGTGACCTCTGTGTTCGTCCCACAATGATAATAATAGTCCATAATTAAAGTCAGAAACCCCAGTGCTTGCATGGTGCTACATCTATGCTGATTAGAGGTTAAAAGGGTCTCAAAGTTGACCAGAATCTTAAACTCATGTCAGAAGCAGCAGTGTTTCAAAAGCAATAAAACACCATCAAAGAACTAGTCGACAGACAACCATGTCCAACGTTAAGTCATCAATCAAATGGCACATCCTTTTACAGCATCCACACTCTGCTGGGCAAAGGCCCTGCTTTGTCTTTTCATGCAATAACTGGAAGTAAATCTGGATAAGTAAATGTTTGGATCAGTGGGAGCACTAGGATCGAAATTTGTTTGTGTTGGAGTTGAAACACTGTTTGCAATATTGACCCCAGAGCCGTGACTACAGCGAGATTCACAGTTCCACTTCTCGTCCATCTGGCCTTCCTTCTCACAGAAATTGTCAAAGTAAAATGTCACATTTTTGTAGTCGGGTTTTGCAAATAGTCCTTTTGCAAAATAATCATGCTTCCACACATCTAAAGTCAGATCATGCAGGGTCTGCTTACTGTTTACCTAAAGCCTGAACAAAGCCAAAAGCAGAGGCAGCTCAACTAAAATGAGCTGCATCCCCATTTCAAACCAGCGTGCTTTAACTGGCACTGACTGAAGACTCTGCATCAGACAGTGATGCAATACCTCCTGTCCAATCCACTCTCATTTCAATTCTCATTACAGCCTGTCTGCAACAAGGACGCAGCATCTAACCCAGAAAAAAACAACAACGAAAAAAAAACTCACTATAACTCTAATCGTTCTGAATGGTATAACCTTGATAATTAGACATCTCACTCCTCAAGGTCACGTTTTCATTGCAGATAAAAAATAGATTTAATGGCATCTACCAAAAGCTTCCCTGACAGAATGTGAGTGTCTCTTCAAGCTCTAAACCCTTATCACTAAATCCTGGGCAGGATTTCATGCAATTTGTGAAGGCAAATGTGTTCTTTTCACTATTCCCCTTCCTGAAAACTCCACATGTGTGGATGAAAATGGCAGCCAAAGTGGAGTTTCATTCTGGCTTAGATGAGGTGAGGGAGCATTTACATTCCCTTGATCCCTTATTTTTTCTCCCTTTAGTGAGGGATATGAAACGTAACCATCCAGCATGACGTTTAAATCCCACAATCCGGCCTCTCCATGAACCATCCTGCTGATCCAAACAAACAAATCATGTCACTGATTACACCCAAATCAATTTAGATTAATACACAATTAATTCAATGTATAATTTAGCTAGATTTGATTGAATTAAATTGGAAGGGCTGTCAGAAGGGTGGAATGATGATGGCAGAAGCAGGAAACCTGTTTCCAGGTTATTTGATTGGTCGACATGCTACCACAGCGCTCCACTGGATATGCACCAAAGGTGCAATAAATGAGAAACTGAACGCATTTTGAGCAGCCTTGGACAAATTGAATGTTTATGAGGAGTTTCCTTTGGGGATTTAGTTGTTGCACCAGAGGGTGGAGTGATTGCGTGGGCTCTCGTCATCTTTTTTTCCAATCCATTTTAAAGACTCTTCCGTCATATGTGATCCTTTTCTTCCGTCATCTTGAGAGAGGAGATTAGAGCTGGGTCTGAATACAATGTTGCATTTTTTTCCCTATTCATAACCACTTTTCCCTGACCTTGGTGGAAACACGTCATGGGGTCAAGTGTGGCAGAGAAATCATAAGTAAAAAAGAGAGCAAGAAAAAATCCAACAGAGAGAAAACCAGTCAAATAATACATTGACACTGGTTCAAACTGACACCTGAATTGAGTTTCATCTTTAAAATATTGTGGGAGAAGGGACATGTGGGGACTGCAGTATCTCCTTCCTTTCAGGACAGAGCTGTTTTTCTCAGGGTGAAGGAAATAAAAGGCAGCAGTGAAGAACCTTCTGCGGGAGTTTTACTATTGACTTCAGTGCAGCATCTGACAGCCACTTTAAGAACTTTATCTTAAGGCAGTTTTGCATGGAGCGCAGAAGTCTCAACCCTTTTCCAAGCTAGCCTTTGTTCTACTGGCCTCAGCTCCACAATACTGTAACTCACACAGAGTTTCTTTTACAGCCTTTCTGAAAAGCTGTAACATAATAACTCGGGGTCTTCTGTCCAACGTGCTTATCTAAATTTAGTCATGTGCTTGCTAACAAGACTTGATCACCTCGTCTTAAATATAACAGCAATTATTTTCTCAGCATTCAACATCTATGGTCCCATGTGGCTTTGATAGCACACTGATCTGAAACTTGCTGGTTGTCCTGCTCATTCTCCCCAGGACATAAACTGATAGGAAGCAGCACCACAGTGCAAAGAGTAATTGGCCATTTCACTAGAAGAAAAGTAATATAATAACATTGCATCTTCTGACAAACTATGTAGTGCAGAATTATAGAGAATTTAAAGCTCAGAAACTATCATCAGAACTGGAACTTGGATAAAAAATTGTAGCTTACAGCTACAAAGTCACACACAGGATATGAATAATGCCTTTTTGTGACCAGCTTTGTTTTAGCTTTTCATTGTATTCACACAGAGCGGCACAAACACAACTGAAAAATGGAAAATAATACACAAAACACCTTCCCCCACATCCAGTTCACCCTCTCATCCACCCACTCCGCCTCGCTCATTACTCCTGCAGCTTTTTGCAAGTCCTAAGGACATTTAACTTTAATGTCTTTGGGACTTAACTTTAACTTCCCATAACAGCAACTGCTTATAATACAGATATATTATCATATACATTGTCTCCTCACTGATGATCTTCAGTATTGTTCTGTGATAAATTAGCCACCACTTCACACATGTTTGTGTTTCCTACCCCTTGCAGAGAGGAAGAAGAAGAAAAACAAGGAACCAAACGGAGAATAAATTATCTGTTGTTTGAGACAACTTCCAACTGAATTCCATTTTATTTATCTGTCATGCTTCGTATGGGAATTTTAGAGATCCCCCCAGTCGATTGAAAGGAGGACAGCATCCAGAGGAAAGTGGTTTACATGAATGAAACACAGCATTACTGGCAGCAGAGACAGCGAGAGTAACTTATCATCAGGAAATTCATATGACCATGAAATTCATGACAACAGATTCTCAAGGGAAATAGATACATTGTCTCCATGTTGATGCTGTGGAGGAAGTGTGTAATGTTTTTCATTGAGTGTTTCAGTGCGGCTCTTATACATGTCACATTTATTCAGTTTGACAGCAGTTAATGGGCCAACATACAGTATGAGTCAGGTTTTGTTTCCTGGACAGCTTGATGTGCTCAGGAAATGATTATGTATGGTCGAAATGATTAAAGGTCCAGGTCTGCGTGGTGTGTGTGCAACTGCTGTCTATCATTTGCCAAAATTATGAGCAAACACGCCGTTGTTACTCAGAAAGTTAACATCAAGCCATCGACATCCCCAGCATGTGACCTTGGTCTGTCAGAACAACCTTTGCTGACAAACCTGATATGACATTTTGAGTGTCTTGGGTTATTCTGTGAATGAGAGTTCAATCATCACATCATTAATAGGTTTGGAGTGGGGCCAGTCATTCATGACACTGTGCTTTATAGCTTCGCCAGAAATCTCCGAGCTGAAATGAGAAGGTTGTAGATATTTTCTATGGAGCTATTTCCTGGCTGGAGGGGGCCTTTGATTAATGGCTTTTTCCCTGCAAAGCCATTTGGGTAATCCAAAAGAATAATCTTCTCATGTCTTTGATACCTTTAATTGGGCAGGTTGACCAGCCTGGCCGCCCCTTCTTGGTCAATTACTGGGCTAATTAGTATTTATGTTTTTTGTCAGCTAATATGTTTTAACATTACATAACTATTTTACCCAAAATTACAGGTTCAAAATAATTTGATTACACGGTGGCTTTTAATAGAGAGAATGGTGCCTCGGTCATTTCTACTCTGTGCTCTGAATGTTTATTTCAGCACTATAACTGATTGCAAGGAGTATCTTGACAACACCACCATCTATTTCGCTGATTTTGGTAAAACTATATGAGAGAAAATATTTTCTTGGTCTTCCAATAGACTGTATCATTATGGATCGACCTAACTCCCAGCTGTAGAAGTGTTTATTTTTTGCTGTAAAGTTGGGCATTTCACTTGTGGAGCCAGTCTCAGTTTGCCAATCAAAGAACTACAGTTTTTGGCACTCAAGCATTGGCTTCTGTTCCTCCCTGGAGGTTGTTGCTCTGCTTAGATTTTCTATGCTTTATGCTTAGACTGTATATAAATACTGGATGTACTCAGTGCAATGTCACCCATAGGTTTGTGGACCGCCCGTCTGAAGCTTCAAGTTCAGCATTACAGCTGTGCCATCTTGCTTTGCATCTGTTGCCATCCATGTTTTTTGAAACGAAAACAAAATGTATATTACTTACCAGAAAAATGTACAGCCAACCCCTTGGAGTGCCTTTTAGTACAAACAAATGCTGAACAAGACATTTTAAAATTAACTAAATGTTCAGATACACTGATGAAACAAAAGCACATTGTGAAAAGGTCTAAATTCAAAAAGATGAAAACATGGCAAACAGCTCACCATGTTAGCCACCTGTCAATCACAGGTAGCTGCTATCCAAATCACAAGCTTCTTTATAATCTATTTTCTTCAAAATTGGACCGTTGGACCTAACTAGTGATTGAGACCATGATCTTGCCACAATAAATGTTTTCTGAGGTAATAAATCAAGAAGTCCTCTCATTTAGTACTGAGATAAATAGGGGTAGGCTTCATTTGCAATCACCATTGGTGACCTCTGTTGGATTTTTGAAAGATTTCCAGATTTATGGCTTTAAAGGCAGAAGTAGCTTTATTTGCTTAGTTTGCAAACTGCTAATACAGCTAACTCCAGCTGCTTGTAGCTAGTTAGCACAGTTAACTGTGCCAGGACTGGGAGCTGGCAGCACTGGGGGAGTTTTTGTGCTTACACCGAGAGACCCAAAAGAGGATAATGACTGAGGAAAACAAGGAGAAAAGAAGAGAGAGCAACTAATCAACAAACCAGAGAAAAGGAATGAATGGCTGTAAGAGAGCTTCCTGAATGGAAACGCTAATGGACTAGTGAGTTATATGAGCTGGCTTTCTATGTCTTGTGTTGCTGCACTTGCTAGATATGTGACTGTTCACAAAGTTACCCACCAGATTTCATCACAACGATCAAAAAAACACAACATTTTCATGTACAGCTGTTCATATTTACGAGTGGTACGGAATTGAAATGCACACTGAGACTGAAGGGTCTCAGAAAAAAAATAAGGTTTTTGTACATTAATTACAGTGGTGATAGTGCTGCTGTGCTGCTACTGCAACAATAGCCACATGTATGAATAGGCCCAGATAACCAATAGATCTAGGGAGGCTATTTTGCATGATTATATTTATTCAGTTCTAGTGGCGCCTTATCCAACAAAAGCAATTTACAGGCATATTGATCATAGGCTCTGTTTTATTAGTCAATAAAGTCAGTTTTTATCAGCTGAGGATTTCTTTTGCTCAGGAGACCGCCAGTGTTGACTGATCCTGATGTCTGTGTACTCAAGTTATTGTTTTCTGTTTTTATTTCTTTTGAACTTCATGCCTCCCATCACTCTCCAGACTGTTGTAAGGCTGAAAAAAAATCCCCCCAAAACCCATCTCAGTAAGTAAATATAACTGCTTCCCTTCAAAGCCTGTTGAGTGCTTCTCTTGACTCGCATTGACTGGGCTTTGCCTTGGAGACTCGGGCTGCGCTCAACACCACAAGTGTTAACGCCAATTAAACTCCTGGCACCAACCTGTCATTCTCCACATTCTGTGACATATGAGTGATAACACAGACCCTTACCTTCAGCCCTCATCTGACGCACATTAAATGGCACTAGACCCTTGCGTTTCCTGACATTTTGCTGAAATCGATTGCAATTTAATCAGCGTGAGCATGCTGCTATCAGCCACGCTTGCACCAGCTGTTTTGTGTTACCTGGGCTTAACACTCCATACTGGAAGAAAAAATGTTTTACAGCAATTTATAACTCCAACATGAAATTTCCTGAATCAACCCTCAGAGGCACAAGATCACAGCATCAAAGTTGATATTATTAATCACAGATTTGATGTTCCTGTGAAAGCATATTTCCATTCAATTTGCACGCTATTAGATTTATTGTCTATTTTGAACACTCATTACTCTCTCTCTCTTTCTTTCTTTCTCTCTCTCTCAGTCTCTGTCTGTCTTTCTCAGTGTGAGTCTCCCTCTCTCCCCTTCTCTTTCCCTCTGGTGGTAAGTGCAATAATTATCCCATTATTCTTTGAAGTCTTCGTAAAATCCAAGGCCCCAAAACAATCCCCAAACATGTGAATACACGCTCCTTTTAAGCATTAGAGGTCCTAGAGGTAGCCCACAGCTGGAATATTATCTCTTTGAAATTCCAACAGGTCAAAATAAACCCCGAAAGAACATTGTTTTAAGGAAGAGAGAGCGTGGAGCGTGTCATTTCCAGGAGCTTAAACGAAACACAAACCTTTTCTTTGAGCAGGTGTACTGAGGCCAAAATTCTTCTTCCAAAGATTATCTTTAAACTCATAGCGATGTGTGCCTCTCGAATCCTCATAACACCGCCATTGCTTACTGAAGGAGGTTTTAAAGAGACGGCACAAACACACGCAGATGCCTCAAGGTAAGCATAAATAAAGTCCATAGAGCTTAGTACTGAGATGAACAGACTGAGCTTTCAAGAGACTGCTTGGTACCAATTTCCAAATGACTTAATGGGGTGATAATGTGTTAAAATGAAAATTTGTCTCTATTTTAGGAAGACCTTGAGATGTATTGCCGGCTGCGGGTTCTCACACATTCACACCATGCAAGCACACACAAGTAATTTTCCCCTCATCCTTTGAATTTGCAATTAAGTATGCAGCGCAGACTGTCATCTTATACAGAGAATTCAGGCTAAATGAATACACCGGCGTATGCTCCTATTTCTATGCATATCCAGATGAAATATTGATTATGAATGGCAGCGAGAAACCTGAGCTATTAGATGGAATAACATTTCACAAACATGCACCCTCACCTTAATTGAGTAAAGACATTAATACGTCAGTGATGTACAACTATCTGAGTCCTGCCTGCCACTAGGTATTACTCTGGGTTACTGCCTAAGGCTGTACAAATATGAGCTGAAAATGAAAGCAACTCCATAACTGTTTGGATGGTGGATGGTCTGATAAACGTGATAGAAATACTCATGCTGTTTATGTCGTCTCAGTCGGTGCTCTTCCCCCTGCCTTATAACTAAATCCACATGAGAGCAGTGAGGGAGGTGATGGTCAGCCGAATGATCATCGCTGGTGCGGAACAGGGACATCACACCAAGCAGCAACATGTTGATACATGCATGCAAACATGCACAAACTCCTAAACATACAGCGACACGTTGTCAGACAACATGACACAACATGCATGCAAATGCACACGCTGGGAGCTTATTAGCATGTGTAAACAAGTGAATGACACAATGTGTTTTCCATTATAAAAATGCATGCTTAATGAGTAAAACATATGCAACCCCATGACTTATTCAGTGCGCAGCATCAGTGCGGTGTGTGTTGGATGCAGTGATGGCTACAAATGATTACCCAAAAGATGTGAGCAGAGGCTGTCATTAAAGGCACAATGTGTGTTACCGTGGCAACATCATAGAGGCCTCCTTTTTTTTTTTTTTTTAATGCTGGTTGTGAACAATCAACATTGCACCCAATCCCCCTGTGAATTAAAGGCACATAGCTAAATAAAGCTCAAGTACCCTGCTGCCACACTTTTACAATCCACTGTTTGTCTCTTCTCTGTGGGGAATTCTGTAACAACCTGTTTCTGTGGGGAAAAGTAGGAAAAGTATAAACACTCGACAATCAAAGTAGCTTCGTGTTAGCCAGGATTTAATTTTAAAACAATTACGGCAAAAACAAAAACGACAAAACTGTCAAATTTTGATTGTCACACATCTAGGTCACAGTAATTGCACAACACAACACAGCTGTGTCTCTGCTCACTCCTTTGATTTAAGACGATAACACAGCTGACATACTCTTCCCTCTCAGGCACTCTCCATTCGCTGTCCTTACCCCGACTTGGTTAACTGTAACTAAGTTCAACTCCCCACGCAGTTACTTTTCCATTATGTTCCACAACGACCTCTCTGACCAAGGTAATTACCTCAGCTCTTGAGTCATCGGAGTCAAAGATAAAGCCCGCAGAGATCTTTCTGCATCAGATTAGCAGTGTGGGTTTTGCAGCCCTCAGAGAGCTCCGGCACAGTTGTTCATTCTAGACTTGCATGGTGATTTTTGCTTGTTTGTTTATTCATTAGCATTTGATCTGTCAGCCAAAGAAAAGATGTCTTTAGTTTGCAGTAGAGTCTTGTCAGCATGAGGAACTGAGATAAGGTGGATGTAGTATTTAATTAAGAGGGTAGGAAGCCCTCCTCCTATCCGGCTACATACAGACACCACACAGCAATTGACCTTAGTGAACATGTCAAGACTTTTATCTTGCTCCCATCAGCTCTAAGCAGGAGCTGTGAAGGCAGTAAATAGCTGCGCTTTCAGACAGCTCTCTGATTCCCCAAACCAGAACGTGTAGCATTTTCATGCGCTGGCTTACACTGTTTTGGATGTTATTTTTCAGCCAAGTGAGGCGACATTGTTTCAGGCTTCCTGTCATAGTGTTTCTAAAATATTTAAACGCTAATTAATGCATGTCTTGTTTTTTTTTCCCCCAGTGCAACCAAATTAACTTTTTTTTCTCTCTCTCTCTTTTGCTCTAAAACGTCTGTGCCAGAATGGAATGAAATGCATGGAATTTATTATCAAATTAAGAGTAGATTAGTATTAAGAGTATATCCCTCGAGCTGTGCTGCCAGTAAATGACAGACTTAAAGGGAGAATGCACTCTAAAAAACCTCCGATGTGCAACTGTTGAACGATCGTTTTGTTGATCTCAAACAAAAACTGTCACCTTCAGCTGCAAATGAGAGCATCAGGCTTTGCATTAAGCATTTAATCACAGGACCGTTTTTTGGAGTGGCTCCATCCGCACTGAATTAGTGGATTTGTGAGTTTTTGTTTGACATATTCAGTTCAGATTGGTTGTATATTCATTCCAGCTGCGAATCATTAAATGTCCCCACATCCTAGTGACAGAAAGGAAGAACAAAGGAGGCGAGATAAACTAAACAAAATTCTTTCCTAAGTCAGCAGTGACACCTTGAGGTTTGATGGAAAACTGCATGCCAGTTTCTAGACGGCTCCGTCTGGTTCAGGTAGGTAATTACTCAGTCATGCAATCACGACAGCAAGCTAAAGAGGGAGGAGAAGAAATGGTTAAATAATTACAACAAAAAAAAAAGCTGAAATAAAAGAAAATAGGAAAAATGTAAATAAAAACTGAAAAAAAAAAACATGCAAAGGATCAATAATTGACCACTAGGTTGATGCATTATGCGTTGTTGATATTTAAAAATGTGTGTGTATGTGGTGTGTGTTTACATGTGCATGCTTATGTGCATGTGTGCATATTGCACATGCAATATAGATGAACAAGAATATTGATTGAGGTCTTGTGCATGTGTGCAGATGTGCTTCTATCTCTGCTTCTGAATACATCCCACTTTATTTCTATATATACTATATTATGTAGATGTGTGCTTTTGTATTATGTTCATGCTAGGTTATGTTGTCTGTATGCACAATATGCTTTGAATCAGTTTAAGTTTGATCATTTTCAAAATGTATGAGTATACAAATAGTTAATTGTCAACAATAAATAATTTTTTAAAATTCTTGCAAAAAAAAAAAGAATTCTATCTTTAACTTGAAGATGTTCTGAGTCATCATTAACCTGCAGCTCGAGAGAGGAACACTTTTCTTGTCTTCATGCCAGAGATCAAAGTGAAGCAAATGGAAGTAACTGCAAGCAATTTCACTCCAGTTACTTCTTT
>JAOWBC010000002.1:14791535-14806573 GCA_028566105.1 Hypoplectrus providencianus | reverse complement strand
GTGCGTGCGTGCGTGTGTGTGTGTGAAGAGTGGCTGTCTTCTGCTCCCAGTTGGTGAAGATTATGTTCAGTGTCGTGGAAGACTTGGAGAGATAGTAAATGAGGCTCCTATCATGCATCGCCTGTGCGTGCCTCATGTTCCCTCTGCACATTGTGACCATAGATAAACAACATGAATTATCATACAGCAGAGGGATGCAAACATATTTATGAATGTAAACCAAAACGCAACGGTAAGAAATCCACAAAACCCAGAACACTTTAAAAAAAAATAAACCTGATTTCTCTCATTCAGATGTTTGTGACTTTGTGCCAGCTGCACAATTTGTTTATCATATTGAAACAAACATGAATGCTAATTTATGCAGAAGTAGTGGTGTAATGATGGGTTTTAGCTAATGCTGAGGGCCTAGCCCAATATGCAGCGCAAACGCTCTGAAGGCAGAGGAAACAGAAGCACAAATGAATTGCATGCAGGCTGAATACAGCCTTCATACTCTTTAATATGAGCCACAGGCAGTGTCCCTGATGTGCCTGCTCTCCTCCCATGTGAGCAAAGAGCCAAGTGGGGAGGATGATGGATACAGCTCTACGAGGACACAGTGATATACAACGCGATAGTTGACATGTTTCCACATGAGTGCGGCCGCGCGGTGATGAAATAGGCATGACAGGTCATTTTCTTAACCTATTGTACTCTCGGTGAACTGATACAGTGTTTCGTATGCAACATGTGCCACCAGCTCAGATGCTACGTCTGATAAATGAAAAAGAGAGAGTAGAATAATTCACTCTAATGACTGCCACCGCTGCGAGAACTCATGCCAGAGCTGTTTAGTTTTCATTAAGATCAGGTGAAAACAAACTCACACTCACAGTGTGACTCATAGTTTACTGTTTTAATTTTAATGCAGCAACAGGCAAATGGCGCACCGTTTTCAGGAGTATTAGTTTTAATTTACACGTTTTTTATGCTGGCACGGGTGGGGGGCCATCAGTACACATCGTAGCATGGCAAAGCTCTAGTGTGTTCATGCATTAGGCAGTGGATGACATGATTATTAAGGCTGTTCTGCACAGGCCATATAAGCACTTTAGTGCAGCTTTTCATGGGCTGAAATGGGTTTCATGTGACAGTTCATTCAAGGGTTTGCTGTTACCTGGATTGTGACAAAATATTCACACTGAACTCTGTCTGAATGTTGATTTTACACCCTCTATATAGTGCTATAAGACAACATATTGTCCAGGATTTTGTAGATATTATTCAATTGTAATGCTGGTGAATAAAAGCTGTATTACAGTCCAACCCTCAAGCTGAAACACTGTGAAAAAGGTCATAAAATGCAAATGTAGATTGCATTTTTTGCAAATCCTCTGCAGCATACATTTAATTGAAGACATCTGATGCTCAAACTGGGAAACTATATAACTCACTCTGACTTGAAGCATTCTTTTTTATTTACAGGTTACAAAGCGTCCTTACTTTTTTTGGAATCGGGGCTGTTTTTTCAGAACTCACCAGACTGTCAATTATTTGCCTTTCCTTGCTTAGTCATTTTATTCACATTATTCATTTATTCATTCATTATTTGTACCCACTCATCCCTGCTAGGGTTGCGGGGACACTGGGGCCCATCCCATCCCTGGACGGATTGCCAGACTATTGCAGGGCTGACACAGAGACGGACAACCACTCACGGTCACTCATAGGGGCAATTGAGAGTCACTAGTTAACCTAATATGCATGTCTTTGGACTGTGGATGGAAGCCACGCACACATAAGTGATAATTATTTATATAAAGAATCTGTAAATATTTAGTTAAATCCTACAAATGTGTGCAAATGTGAATATCAGCACATCTGTCTCGCTCAGCCCTACACTGAAGCGTAAACCATTCAAACTCAGCATCTCTGACCCCTGACTGGCAGGAGTGATGTGGACACCTGCAGGGCACCTTATGCCCTGTGACATGATCAACAGCTTTTCTCAGGTGAAATGCTCCAAAAATAGCATTTGGGCTGTAAACAAACAAGCCCTGCCAGCTGGAAACATGTAATCAATTCCTGTAAACAAAGCCTCCCAGTCACCAATATTTTATCACTTATTTAATCCATATTTCTCACTCCTGCAGCTGCCTTAATACGGTTCTGACGGATTATGAAAGCAGGGTGTTGTTATCAGGATGAATATCACGATAAACGTGCCGTTTGAACTCACGCGCGCCTTAGCCCGGTGAATTATTGATATTTTTTTTGGGACATCTTTTCTGTAGGTAGGTCAACATCTTTTGGGGGGATGTATCTCGATGCTCCAGTGAGCTGATTCTTTGTGCATGAAATGACTTGACATCCTCCCGACCACCGAGTGAGCGTGCGTGCGCGCTGGCGTGCGTGAGCGTCCACGGAGAGAGAGAGAGAGAGAGAGAGAGAGAGAGAGAGAGAGCGAATAAGCAACTTTGTTACCAGGCATAGCTGTGTCTCCTCCGGCACAGCGTGGTAAAAGAGGAGCATTTGGCAGTTATGGTTGATCAGCGTTTCTTTCATCCTCTCCGGTGCATTAGAGACGACGAACGCTCTCGCGCTAAATAGCTCCCGTTCCCTCCTTCGTTTTGACGGATTAAAAATAAAAAAGATGCGTTGAAATACCCAAACGAGCCTACATCTCCATCAATGTGCGTGAGGTACGTATTTCTACCAGGACTTAGACAGAAATTATGCTGGCTGTCTTGTGTCTGACAAGGCGTGCACTGTGATGCACAATCTCAGCTAATCTTTTTGCGTAATTTACATATCTTTAAATTCAGTATTTAATTGCATTTTTGATGTCTTAACAAGCAGAAATGCGACGTGGCTCCCCCCTCACAGCGGATTTAGACCATTGTTTTGTGCTTATGTCTTGCTTTGACCTTGCTTTTTTGTTATTTACATAGCTTGAAGGAGTTGCTTTCTATCCTGCTTTGTTTGAGCCATTTTAAAATCAGCTGCCACACAGATAGAAGTTACCCCTGGGTAACAGCAAATGAACCTTTGACTCATGCAGGCTACAGCTTGTTGTGTTGGAAGTTGCTTTCATTGCAGTCTGTTTTTTTACATCACCATGTATGTATGTGTTTTATTTCTAGATGACATTGAGGATACCTTAGCAGGACTGTGAGCTCGGGCCACCACTTTTGCAGGAAAATGCATTTTTGGATTTCATATGTTTTGCTGAGTGCAACATCTGTGTGCACTGTTGAGATGTTTGGCACTTATGGAGAAATATGTCAAAGACTGTGTGCCTGTGAGGAGAGAGAGGGGATTCTCACAGTGAGCTGTGAAAACAGAGGAGTTGTAAGTCTCTCAGACATAAGCCCAGTGTACTTCCCCCAGTATCATCTGCTGCTTACAGGGAATCTTTTGAGAAAGCTATCTGCCAATGATTTTGTTGAATACAAAGGACTTACAATATTACATCTGGGAAATAATGACATATCTGAAGTGGAAGCAGGAGCTTTTAATGGACTTCAGGGATTAAAGCGATTGCATCTCAACAACAACAAAATTGATGCCTTGAAGGAAGAGTTTTTCTTTGGCCTTGAAAGCCTGGAATATCTACAAATTGATTACAATTATATCACTCATGTGGCGCCTAATGCCTTCAGCAGACTTCGACATCTGGAGGTCCTGATTCTAAATGACAACTTAATATCTGCTCTGCCTGTGAACATTTTCCAGTATGTCCCATTGACTCATTTGGACTTAAGGGGGAATCAGCTCAAAGTGCTTCCCTACTCAGGTCTGCTGGAACACATGAACAGCGTTGTGGAGCTACAGCTGGAGGAGAACCCGTGGAACTGTTCGTGTGAGCTGATTGCTCTCAAAACCTGGCTCGAGAGCATATCATACACGGCTTTGGTCGGCGATGTTGTTTGCGAGTTCCCTTTCCGGCTTCATGGGAGAGATCTTGATGAGGTTTCAAAACAGGAGTTGTGCCCGAGGAGAGCCATTGCTGAATATGAGATGCCACCCCTGCCACATTTGAGCACCGATGCATACTATAGGACCACGCCAGCTTTAGTCACAGCCTCCCTCACCTCATCTGGGATTGCACGGTCCTCATCCAGACCCACCAAGGGACCTCATCAGTCAGGCAAATTAAAATCAAGGCCCACTGCTCGCGTCCCATCAAATAAACCCCAAAATTATGGGCAAATTATTTCATATCAAACCAAATCCCCCGTGCCTTTAGATTGCCCAACTGCCTGCACCTGCAACCTTCAAATTTCAGACCTTGGCCTGAATGTGAACTGCCAGGAGCGAAAGATTGAGCACATCTCTGACTTAAATCCCAAACCTTACAACCCAAAAAAGATGTATCTAACGGGAAACTTTATCCCAGTAGTGCGTCGATCAGATTTTATTGAGGCGACCGGATTAGATTTGCTTCATCTTGGTAACAATCGAGTATCACGCATACATGACCGAGCTTTCGGCGACTTGACACATCTTAGAAGACTGTACCTAAACGGGAACTTGATTGACCACCTTAAAGCTGAAATGTTTTACGGACTGGACACCTTACAATTCTTATATTTAGAGTATAACGTCATTAAAGAAGTTGCTTCTGACACATTTCAGCACGTTCCCAAACTTCAGCTTCTATTTCTGAACAATAACCTCTTGAAAACGTTACCAGTGGGGACGTTTAATGGCCTGACGTTAGCCAGACTAAACCTCCGCAACAACCACTTGCGTTATCTACCAGCCAGCGGCGTGCTTGATCAGCTTACAGCGCTGGTGCAAGTTGATTTGTTTGAGAACCCGTGGGATTGCTCTTGCAGCATACTGGAGTTGAAGATGTGGCTTGAGCAGCTTAGCACAGGTACAGTTGTAAACAATGTCATCTGTGGCTCGCCTAAGAAGCTGGCTGGGGAGGATATGAGATATATTAAGACATCCAATTTCTGTCCTAATAACTCAGATGTACTTGCCTCCATGATCCCACCCTCTGAAGAATCATTCCCTGGCAGCACCATCACCATAGAAACATCCTTGGACTCTGACGCACAATATAACGCCATTCCTTTATCTGTGATGATTCTTGCCCTTCTGCTCATGTTCATCGTGTCTGTGTTTGTGGCTGCGGGATTGTTCGTGGTAATGAAAAAGAGACGTCAGAAGAGTCAAAACGAGCACAATAACTCCATGAATGCCTGCATAAGCTCTCTCAACATGGAATACGGCCTTTACAAAAAGGGATCCATTCCCAAAGTCAGAACATCAGCTGGACATGTATACGAGTACATCCCACCTCCCACAGAGTCCACGTGCAGAACTACAGCCCAAACCCCGACGGACAGCAAATCAGTGGACGGATTTAGAGACTTTGATGAGTTGAGCGGCGCTTTTCTGGGTAACTCGGATGAAGAGGCAGCCAGTAATGTAATAAGCTCCGAATACAGCGCCACCACTCCAGAGCCACTTAACAAGCCCTCCACCACACACCAAGACGATCAGTGTTACTACAGAGATGTACTTGAGCCTGACAAGCACACACGCTACAGCAATACGTTGCCATGTAGGCATGCTGCTGCGCATTCATCCAGTCAGTATACCTCAGACTATGATGCGAGGCACCAGTACATGCACCCTGACAGAATACAAGGGACAATACTGTACTGTGCAGCGCCAAGTACTGTGTATGTGGAGCCCAACAGGAGTGAGTACTGGGAACTGAAAGCAAAGCTTCATATTGATCCAGACTACCTTGAGGTTCTTGAAAAAAGAACAACATTTACACAGTTTTAAGAGACTTGAGCCTGGAGTGGATGCACCGACGGAGTGTATCCATTTCAATCAGGAAGCAGACCATGTTTAAAAAGCAGGATGGACTATTTTATCACATTTATTACACAATTCATTGTGAGCTGCAGTATGCATATCTGGGGATTACGTGTCACAGGATTGAGTAATAAAGGGGAACACTACTCATTTTAAAGTATCACTTATCCCTTTACCCCTGTGGTGTAACAGTTTGGTTTAAATTTGTAAATATGAACAAACAAACCAGAAATTTCGGGGGCTCTTATGACTCATCCCTACATTAAATACATCCTGGAGCTGTTTCATTGACAATAACAAGCTTTTACTCTCAAATTAGCTGCATTTCATGAGTGCTAATGAAGCGTGCAGATGACATGTTCTTATCCCAAAATAAAGCAGGTTTTACTTACAATTATATGTATGGCTCCCAGTCCTGTCAAATGTATTCTATTCCTAACTCGCTCATGAGATTAAATCAAATGTATTCTGCAGGTAAATGTATGTGTAGGGGAATGTGCATGTAGGTGTTGACAGAAGTCACATATCTGTCAGGGAACTGAACTGTTCCAGAGGAAAGTGGAGAGGGAGGCATTTTTTCCTCCAATATGCACAGCTCTGGGATGATCATATTCAATGCATGAGATCATAAAACAAATTCCAATTTAATATATCAAATCACAGATTATGAGGCCAGTAAATCTCTGCTCTCTTGTTTGCAGATTTGGGAGAGGATAATTAATGTGTCCTAAAAATATACTGAGCAGACCTGGTGCATATACTGTGGGATAATCTGTGAAAGTCTGTGGTGTGCCCGCAGAGGCTCCCCATCCTCCAAACCAACTGCACTTGTGGATTATGCACACATGTTGCACTTGTTTTGAGTTAAATATTGATGTGTTGTACTCAGAATTGTTGTACCTAAAATGATTATAATCCCAGCCTAATTCAGATGTATTGTAACTGAAAGAAAATAGGCTTTTAAGGTCTATAACATACGAAACAAATTTCTATTTTCTGGCAAATATACAGCTTAAAAACGCACTTGTTGAAAATCAGGAATTGTAATGAGTGTCTTTATTTATATGTACTGGAACCAAAGCACTTCACAAAAAATCAGCTAAGATTATATATGCAAAGTTTGACACTCAGAGGAGTACATCAAAGCACATTTCTGTGCTTTTTTGTACCCGTACAACCTCTTTTCTTTATTATATGTCTAAATGCATTTGCAAAAGTTGTCTTCCAGTTGCAATACATTTGAATAGATTTGCAATACAATAAGAGTCCATGTATCTCTGCATACTTCTGTTGGAAATTCTGCTGAAAATCTGTCACTTTTGTTGGCCAATGGCCCATATAAAACATATTTTAATGACTGTATATTTTTATATACAAAGAAAGATTTCTTTTCTGTCTCTTTTTTTTCTTTTACAAACAAATGCACTATTGACTTCTCCAGGTTAACAATGATGTCACTTTCTGAAATGCACACTATGGTAACTCATGTGCAACTAGCCATAGAAGTAGGTTTGATAACAAGTACCACATGTAAAAAAAAAAAAATCTTGCCCTATGCACAGATGTAGAGCATACTTAGACAATCTGTACAAAATGCCAACAGCTCATCCTCTCAGTCACCCAGCAACACTCATAAACACACTATTTAATAATATTATCACAGCCCATAAATGTTAATTTGAAAATTAACACTTATTAATATTCAGAGGTACTTTCGTACCACATTTTGGATAATTCATTTTTCTAAAATTTCATATATTTTTAATTACATGTGTTTTTAGGGAGTGGATTTTTGTGTGTTGCATCACTATGGAGCACACATCTCATTACTTGCCATTGTTTTCATCTGTTTTTGCTGTGGGATTGCATGAAATCTGGCAATTTGACTGCAATTGGCAGTCTTTGTTTTTGTTTTTTTTTCTTTTGTAAGGGGAATTGATGGGGAGTGTAACAAATGTGCAAGCTTTAGCTGTTAGACTGAAAAGCACAACAAATGAAGAGTCGTCTTTATGCATAAAAATGTCCTATGCTCTAAAGGAATCTAAGCACATCATCCAGTTGTTATGCAGTTTCTGGGTCAATAGTGTAATCTCAGAAATGCGACTTTCCCTGAGACTTTAATACTTAGAGTAAATTCACCTCATATGCAGTATTATGCACTGGACCTGTCATCTTAACTCAGCTAATTAGAGGACATGGTGTATCTGGACTCTATCTGCATGTCACCATGTATTACACTGCAGCATTAGTCATGCTGTTTATCAAGTATACAGTCTTGGTTTGTTGCCTTTCACATGTTAAGAGTCATTTTGTAATTATTTTGTCACTTGAACTGTGTCTGCTCTTTGGAAATTCATGCAAACAGATGAAATGAAACTGACACAGTGCAGCATGATGTAAACCTGCACAGGTTTGTACTTTGCTACATGTAAGATTTTTTTTTTTTAATCAGTATATTGCTGTCAAGTGAGTGGTGAAAACACAGTAAACCTGCACAGACAGATACACAGTTTTTTTTGTTTTGTTTTGTTTTTTTGAGCAGTGGCAGACGTGTATGTTTCAGTTCTTAAAGTATATATTTTTTAATGTGTGGTAAGTTTTGTGCAACCAGACGATGCAACAGATGAGAAAATAACACATCACAAAAAAGCAAATCATGTTGTTTACCGGTGTACGTGGAGGACATTTCAACATTTTATTTGTCAGGATGTTTCTTTTAATTTGTAAGAATCTTGCAAAGGAAACTGTGACTGGACACAGTATTTACTGTATATAACAGACATTTGTAATATGTTTCCTCTTTCAGCTTTTTGTAATCAATGACCAAATGCCGATATTTGTCACATGTGAGACTACAAATACTGATAATCCAAAAATATGTTTGATTGAAATGTGACTGTCCTGTGTATATGTGCAAATGTTTAATTTGCAAAGAAGAAGAGATCCAGTTAGTGTCTTATTCTTATTCCAACTTTTGTGTTTGCTTTTGTTCCATTCGTTTGGTTTTCATATGAAACAGTGGTTTTCTATGTCAACCTCTGATTTGTAAATAGAACACTTCATCAGCATTTCCATGCAAACTTGCATCGGCTCTGAAAAAGCAAAAACCTGGTCTCTTATTGCAAAAACACAGTGCAACTAGGAATATGTGGGGTAAATATATCTACAATGTGCTGTTTCTTTAGTTGTTAGCTGATGAATAAAAGATATGCATTCATTTGGTATACCCTTGTTTCTGTGTTGCCTTCACCCTGCAAACCATTGTATGTAAAGTAAATGTCACAGTGCAGAGGGAGGACGGCTTTGAAAATGTTGCCCAAACCCCCCATTGGCATTTTTTTTCAGAACATTACTGAAATTACAATATCAAATTCAAATGTTCAGATCAAGCCATTGTCATGGTTTCAATTAGGCAAATGGGAAATAATGAAAGGGACAGTGTTGTATAATCAACATTGAGATGGCATTGTTTGTACTGTATGGTGCCTCAGTACCACAAAATACAGACTGACTGTGAACCTAAATGATCAAGTCCCTCATGTATAAATGAAATGATTATCTGACGCCTAAAGCCTTCAAACAGCTGCACAAATAGCAGCAGCAGAACAGGCCCCAGGCAGAATTACAAAATGTGCTTTACCCAAATATGAGTTTCTTGTATACTTTTGAATCCAAAATGTTTGTTCTGGAGCATCTCATAGCAACAAAGGGGATTGTCTGAACTGTGCAGTGCATGAAGCTTGAATAAGGATTGTGTGACCTTACTGTAACTGTGCAGCATTAGCACATCTGCATGCACATGTGGCAGACACAAAACTATATTCTTAGCAGACATGGCGGTATCCATGGAAACATCCAATTACCTGACACAGAAAAACAATTTCAGAGCAAGAACAGCGACACAGAGTGTGAGCTAATTTGTAGCTCGCCTCTTTGACGTTTATGTGATTACTGTATTATAATACAGTGTCTAAATTGTTCGCTTTGTGTGTAAAAGACTAAAGCTGACTTGCTTGGAATGCATTGCCCTGCGCTGCATTTAGGCGTGACTGACAAACACAGGATCTGTGTCGAGAAAAATGTCCCTTTTAATAAGACAACAAACCACAGCGGATCACCTTTGACTCAATCTGTTTGTCAGGCTGATGGTGTTATGTTGCTTAGCTGCTTGAAGAAACCAATTCTGCTGGGGAAGGGGAAATTAGGGCATATCTACATTATGTAAGCTTGAAGAGATGTGTCAGGCTGTGTGAAGACAGCATATGACTGTAAGCATTCACCAAGAGGAAAAACCTTTACTATCTGCTTACATCAGGCGAGCGAACCCAGTAGAAACACCACTGACTCAAACCTTCTTGATGCGTCTCCGTTTCCTTCACAATGAAGAGCAGAATCTCACATCTGGCAACATATGTATGTCTTCCAGTTGTTAGTCTCAGTCTGTGTTTCTGTCCCTGAAGCTTTTTCAGTCTTCTTTCTTTCTTTCTGTTTTTTTTTTCCTGTGCAGCAATGCTCTGTTTCCCTCTTTCTCACTTTGTATGTGTGCGTGTTTGAATGTGTGTGTCTGGGTGCATAAATTATTGACTCAGAGTGTATTCATGCTTGCCTCAAGGACTTCAGCCAACCAATGTGGCAATACCTTTATCCTCTCTTTTGGTCTTTCAATGTTTTTGTTTCAAAATCCCTCATACAGCTCAGGAGCACAGCAAAGGCCCTCAGTAATAATTGATGCATTACATCTTGAACATAACCTGGCATTTATCTTTGTCCAGTGTTGTATGTGCTGCATGTCAGGGTAAGGCCCTTTGTTTTTGGATTGATTTGAAGAGAATTTTTAATGCTGCTGGGGTAGTGTGGTATTTACAAAACCCAGATAGGGGGATTTGGATTCGGGATGTGCTAAACTTTGCCAGTATATTTGCAACAACTGGAAACAGTATGTGTGAGACACACTAATATTTATGAGGGCTTATCCAGGCTTATGACTGCCAACCTGAGAAAAGTGACAAAATCCCTCTTCATCCTCCCATTTATGGTACTCTACACTAAACATCAGAATGATATTTCACATCAAGAAACAAGAAAGGCTTTGGCAAAAAAAAGTGAAATAAAATGTGTTGTGAATACAATGAATTGATGTTTATAAGAGGCTTTTATAGGTCTTCAGTGTTAAAATACAAAGTTAGCATAATTGCGTTTTCTTATATTTCCTGTCAGCATGCAGACAATTAATAATACACAATTCAAAATGAACCACAATGAATATCATGCTCTCCGTCCTTCAGTCACTGAGCACTCTACGCTGCCCTGCAGAGTCGCTCAGCTCGCATTAACCTCTGTCCGTGCCTGATATCCACCCTCCTTTTATCAGCCCTTTTTCCTCATGGCTCTTCAGCACATCAAGGGCATGTCCTCCTCTGTATACTGGCCTGAAGTGTCACTATAACTGCTACAACAGACTGGCACGCTTTAGCCTGTAATTTATAGTGCCAACAAGGAGGCCTCGATGGACATCGTCGACCACATTTGCGACTGCGTTGTAAAAATTGCTTTAACATGGAAACACTAAGTCTGTTCCTTGTCTCACGGTGGGTTTATTTATAAATGTGGCTCACCAGGGGTGATCCGCGATAGCAGTGTCTCCTGATTTGAAAAAGATGTGACCTGAAAGGGTCCTGTTTGTGTTTCCTCATTCAGTTGTGAGGGGGAGAGACACAAATCTCACAATGTAAAAGCAGCCCTGCCAGAACAATAATGCTACACTCAAGATCACAGGCAGTCAAAAAGGGCATGCATCTGTACAAGGCTAGGTAACTGAGCGCTTGAATGAAACTGCAGAGAAAGTTCAAACATTCCAGTCTAAAATCTGTTAAATGTTATAATTTCCCACGTAATGTTTTTAATCAACTGCTGTGATGTGTGAGTGAACGATTGCAGCGGTGTGAATTGAAATGCTGCTATTGCTGCTCGGTTGCGTATTACCTTCTTCTCTTTCTTGACCATTTCATAAAACCAAACTGACAGCTGGAAGAAGGTGGCTAACCACTCGCCTGCAAATGCTCAGGTGTTCAGTTTATACTGCCAAGAAGCATTTCATTTGAACATACCTTTCTGTGGTTGAAAGGCTTGTTATAGTAATTATACCCATTAAGTATTTCCTATTGAGTGTTTCTTAATGGATCACTACTTTAAAGAGAGAAACATTACATCAGAGGTGTAGAGTCACGCCACGTGACTTGGATTTGAGTCATAAAATAATGACTCGGTCCCTCCTCTGCATCACATACTGTACTAAATGGCCGACATGGCTTGATGTAATATGTGTTTAGGCCTTTTCTCTAATCGGCTGACATTCAATCTGTAATTGTACATGTTGTGGTTTTAACCTTATGGTGAGCAATTTAGCTTTAGATTCCTGGTCAGTGGAAATACATGGATTTTTTTTATTAGGTCATATTTGAGTTATTTCTTATTTCTAATGATCATCAAAATAATCTACAAACTTCTAAACAATAGATCTTCAGCGATGTGCATTTGAGACTGAGAAAGAGTGTTTCCATTTCTTGTTTAGAGCATTACCTTTTTCAAAAAAAAATGAAAAAATATTTTTTTAAGCAAGCCCGTTTTATCCTAATTTTCAAAAGTTATGACATTTTGGTGTTTCTATCAAGCATTATTCATTCAAATCTTCAAAAATATGTATAGAATTGTGCCTACTGACATGCCAGTTGCAAAAAAAAAAAATGGACCGCCAAAATGCTGTAATCACACTACTACATTACGACTACTCTACAATAACAACTTGCCACTCAGGGAAAGGCAAGGTTAAAAAAATGCCAATGTGAATGTAATATAAATGTATGACATAATGTTGTAATGTATATGTAAGAAAACATGTAAAAAGACACATTGAAAACAAATTACAACTCTTCCTGGGATTACAGGTTTTTGGGTATTTGAGCCTACTTCTGACTCCAATTCCAAATTTATTGTGTTGGCGACCTCTGGTGGTTGGAGTAATTAGCACTGGATCAAAGACAGGAGTCCTGTTGCCTCGTATAAAGAAATGTTAACCAAACATACTCTTTCCCAAAACCTAACCATACAGCAACCGTTTCACAACACTGACCTCGTCTTTAATCTGCGACTGTTGCATTTAGGTATGAGGGCCTGTTGATCTCCTGCTAGCTGTAGGGGTGCTAGCTCAGGAAACACTTCTGTTGGTGTTGTTAGAGGGTAGGAACAGACTCTCCATGTGGTGTTGGGTGTCGGGGGACTTGTTGCATTTGTATGGAAATACTATCTGAAAAACTCACACACTGAGATGATTATTTCACTGTTTTGCTCAGAGGGACAGTACATGTACCCGGAGAGGTGGAGTTTAATGGTTTGGGAATGTGGTGCACCATTGCTGTGATAAATGTAATTATGCTTTTTTAATACTTGTCTATTTTCCCCCTTTTAATTTTCCTGTATATTTTGGGGAAAAATATGTATAATTTCTCCATTCTTGTCTCAGTTGGATATAACTGATCTGCAAACCACATTTATGTAGTATGAGTGAAAGCAATCTTTTTTTGGAATGCATTATTTTTTTGCCTTGGCACAGTGTCAAATAAATGTTGCGACACCTACTGAGCTGATAAGGATTCAGCATCTTGCTCAAGGAGACTGCAGCAGAATAGACTCTTGGGGTGACAGGGGAACTACTCTGACCCTCATCACCGTGAATGCTTTTGGCATCTTGTTCGGTAACTTCACCGCACAGGACACGGTTTATAAAACTGAAACATAAACCCTGGCATGTCAGACACAGGCTACTGTCCGCTTAAATCACTGTTCTCTCCAAGCTGTCTCGTAGGAACATGTAAATACCTTCTAGTTATTCTTTAGTTTTTGTACTTTCCTCGTCTCTTCTTCTATTCCTCTGCTTCCTTCCGTTGGCCACCATACTTTACAACACCCAGTTGTTTGAATAACTGGAATAGCAGCACAGTTTTACTGCAGTTTCATTGATAGTACTCTTATGTAAACCACAGCGCATCTTAGAACATTTATGTTCACTAGAAAAACTTTCCTGTCGGTTTATTTGGTGGCAACTCAGACGCTATTATATCTAAATTTAAAGTTAACTTTTTTAAGCAGTATAGAGTTCAAGGCATACAAAGACTCTTGTGTCATACTCAACTCTCGTGACAGGCTGAGGGTTTACTCTGGTTCCTAAAAGCACTTTTCCGTGTTTCTGTCTCTCTTCGCTGTGAGTATCCTTGTGGGATTTACAACAAGCTACAATGGATCCAGACAGATGGCAAGGTGGGGGTGTTGGGTAACCATCTTCCAAACCCCAGGGAGCACCGCCATATACAAGCTGTCAAACAAATGTCTTCACCCAGAGTTTTTGTTGTTGTAATATAATGAGATCCTGACTTTGACGCTTATTTTCACAATTGCTCAGATGTCCAAAAGAACTGCGAACGCAGCGTTAAAGCCAAATCCTTGGTTCTCGTTACAAAGTTTGTGCACACACTCCCTTATTAATTATATTATTGTTGTGCCGACAGCATCTTCATATCCTCTATGAATGCATCAGGGCAACGGGGCCATCGGGAATTTACATAAAGTGAAGTAGCAAATAGGTCATGAATTTCATTAATATTCAAAAAGCTGCACTTCAAAGAGTGGTAACTCAATGCCTCAGCATTAGCTGCATTTGACCATTCATATCTTTCCTCATTAACCACACTGGGAAGCATTATTTGCTGAAGGCTGTGTACTGCAGGCTGGTGGCAAGTGCATCAAAACACTTCTTTCAAGTTCTTCCTTGTGTTAAGTATTGAGCAACTACACAACTCCTAACAAGCCAAAAGACTGAGAAGACCCGCTGCCAGTCTGTGTCAGCTCTGGTAATACTGATGAAGCTCATAGCAATTTATGTAAGACACAACTTCGCCTGTTCACTGTTGACTGGATAATTGACAGGCTATTGTTGGTCTACTGCCAAGATTTCCCAGATTTCCCAAAGGACACGTCAAATATATCCAGCCGACCATTTAAAGACCTCACCAGTTTTGACAAGGATTGCTTCACTTTTCAACAAACAAAGACTTATGCCTTTTGAATAATTTAAAAGGTGTCATACTGAAATATAGGATTTTAAAAGATCTGTAAGTTTTCAAGTAAGTTTATTACGTATACTAAATAATTCCAAACCATCT
>JAOWBC010000002.1:14764996-14776009 GCA_028566105.1 Hypoplectrus providencianus | reverse complement strand
TTAATAGAAACAACCACAGTGCAGGTGCAAAATTTGCTTAGCAAATGAAAAGAACAGAAACGAATTACAGGATGTCCAGTCTTATTATAACTTTAAAAATGTATTAAAAAAGCAAATGAACAGAAAAGTAAGTGGAAATGATTATGAAATGAGGAGTACATATGAGAGTTTTTTCTTATCTAGTCCTCCTCTACATGGACACCATCAGCTGCTGAAGCTCATCCAGATGTACTGGATTAGTTGCCATGTTGGCTGTAGCAGAGCCTCATCAATGGTCCAACGGCCTCAGTGATCTTTAGCTTTAGGTCAGTGATGTCCCGTATCTTTGTTCCAGACACCAGATTTTAACAGAAGCCCACAGAAAGAAGGAGCCCATTCTGTTTAATAAACCAGGATACATGTTGTGCCTTCTCTGTTATAGGGATTCATTACCATACTTATTTCAACATGTGATTAAAAAGTTTGATAACCACTGAGTATTGTAAAGAGACTTTATGAACACCCTGTATATTAACAGCATAATAAACAGATGAGCCCATCTTAACTTTGTGTTAAACACGTTCTGCAGTAGGTATGAATGAATCACCTTTTTTGGCTCCCCACTGATATTAATATTCCGCACTGGATTTTAAAACAATCTGTGAAATTGCATGAAACAACTTTTTGTGAACAGCCAAGGTACCAAAAGAATCATAGATGTCTGTTTCATTCAGATCAGTTGAAAAGATTTAGTTTGACCTTTGACGTGCAAAGTGGTCAATCATCTAAAAACACCTGGGACAGCTGCACTGACCTCTGCACTGAGTTCTCCATCATCCATGAGTGAAGTAAATATGATGCAAAACATTGTTTTCTTAAGCTCTTCTACAGATCCTGGAAGGCATTGACAAATTCTTGACAGAAAACTAAAATTAACATGAATACAGGTAAGAAAATATATATCAGTATGGATGTCATAACATAACACAACATGGGCCAGAGAAGTTAGGAGCTGCAGGATTTTTAATTATTTTCACAAGAATGTCATCCCCATGATGTGCATTTTAACCAAACATGTAAAAAGGTCAGTGATCGGTCAAGATAAACAAACATGTTTCTCTCCTTAAAAAAAAAACATTTTCTGTGCTTTGCACATACTCATAACAAACTTAAGACTGTCCAAAATAGTTTTCAGTCCAAGTTTTCTGTCCTTTTCCTTTTTTTGGCTCTTGAAGGTCAGAGAATCATTGCAGACTGTCGTACACTTTGGAGTGCAGGTATGCCAGCTTCTCAGCCCTGCTCTTCCACAGCATGGGAAACCACTCCTGATGGCTAAGATCAACAACCCTGTAGCCTGCCAACTTCAGATGCCTCCTCTTCATGGCATGAAGACCCAACAACCGCTGTGAATCGTAGCAATAATGATTCCTGCTGGAAACTTGGATGGCAAGTTTGACTGTGCCTTTAGACTGCGGAGGGCTTGAGCTGCGGTGACTGGGTTTGGCAAGTCTTTCTATAATGTCACTGGTCAGGTTTAAGCCTGTGTCAAACAGTTTCCCACCTTCGCCCAACTCCACTCTGCAAAGAGATGCAGGCTTAACCGTAGGAACCGGGGTTAAAGGTTCTGTGGTCTTCTTGGTATTTGTAAGCTGTGCTAAAAGGTCCTCAGTTATATTTACTCCTGTATCCATTTTCCCCCAACCCTGATGAGAGGGACGTTTGGATGAACTGTTCTCTCGAGGTGGCGTGGCTGTGTAGGGTGCTGGGTCCACAGGTATCGGCTCTCCAGTGGAATCAAGATGCACTTCCAGGTCGATGGATCGTGTGTGAGGGAGAATCATTCTCTTACAAACAAACTTCTCTCCCCCGAGCAGATCCTGCAGAACAGATTCTGCCTCCAGAACTTCTGGCTTCTGGCAGATGTCAGACTGAGCAAACTTCCACAGCATTTCTACCACCTCCTCTTTCAGTTCACAGCTTAGCCGCGGGCCGCTCCACTGAGGCAGCTCTAGACCCACAGTTTCATCTAGAGTGAACAGGTCTTTTTTTAGTTCCAGCTTTGTGGATTTTAGTGCAAGGTTGACAAAGTCAGGACTCAAAGCTAAAGCAATTAGGTCCTCCGGGAACTGAGAGACAAAGGCCAGGCCTAAAAGTCCAGTAAGCAGGTGTTGTGGGTATCGCTGGAATTCAGCTTTCCTCATATTCAGTGCTTCTGTAAGGCTTGGATAGAAGTTTGGACTCTGAACTGGGGGAAACCTTAATGTGCCAAAGGCCCACAGCAGTTTGGATGAGTCTTTACTCCTGCAGTGTGGCACAAGTGAGGGAACTCTTTCAGCTATTGCCATCAGGATGTTTCCATCGTAGTAATGCAGCGCTGAGCAAGCAAGTGCCACATGCATCAGCCCCACGACACCCATCCCGTGGGCCCGGCAAGGAACTTCCCGTGCCATGGCCTGCAGCCACATCTTGTGATACAGGTAGCTGAAGCGCAGATATTTGAGCACATTTACAATGGCTAAGTCACTCATCTCCTTTACAACAGAGTGTGCTTTATCAACAATACGATTCACTGCACCTTCAGAAACCGAAGTCTGGGATTTAAAGAATCCCAAGCATACAGCGCCAATCTCCTCTGGGTGCAGTTGATGCAAATGACGCATGAGAAGCTGCTCTATAGGTTGGATCAAGTCTTTTGGACAGCGCCTACCCTCTCCTATAATATACAGCAGTTGCACCAGTTCAGGAATCCCTATCTGTCCCAGATGCAGACTCACTGAATCATAGAGGCGCTGTAGGAACTTGGGGACCTGCCTCCCAATACAACGCCACAAGTCAGCAGCAAACAGCAACTGGTGTAAACTCATCCCGTTGGCCCGTTGGCTCAGCTCAGCCTCATATAATGCGAGTACACTGTGCACAGAGGGCATGTCCAGCCACACAAAGGACTGCAGGACCTCCAGCAGCTGCTGCTGATCAAAGAGGCGAAGTTGTTCCACAGAATATCGGAGGAGCATGCTGAAGCGTGGGTCACTCCTCACTAACGATACCTTGTCTGGGTGCAAGCGACCTAGCTCCAGAAGAAACCTGGTCACATCAGATGCTTTCATGGTGCCTTTTAAAAATGTAACTCTTTGGAGGAGCAGCATGGCCTCTTCCCATTCAATCAGGCTGAGCCGTTGGGTAAGGTCAAGCGTCATGGAGGCGTACTCTGGCCGACATCTGTGGAAGGCACGTGGATTTACTTGAACATCTGGCTGTGTGGGTTCTCTGTTGTACGGTGAGGCTGATGGCATCTCCGGTGCAGGGTATTTGTTGAAAGCCAAGTCAAGAAGTGTGTTTTTGGTGCTGGAGAGGTGCCGCGAGGTACTTACACTGTAGCGATTGCTCTGTTGCCAGAAGGGAGGCGGGAGAGTGGAGAGACACTGTTCTTCCAAATCATTATCTGTTTGGCTCAGGGAGGTTGCAGAGTTCCGCACAGGGAGATGATATGAGGAAGGGTTGTAAGACAGCCTGTATTCTCCTTGGGGAGAGGCTTCCTGGTGTTGCAGTACTCCTTTCTTCCCCTCTTGATCATCAGTCTCATTGTCTTGTTTGACAGGAACACGCTGAGCCTGGGTAAAGTTCTTTCTCAAGCCTGGGAGGTAGCGAAGCCTTGGCACCTGCCGACACATCACACAGGCAGCCATCAATCTGCCAGTCTAAAAAGATGGAGACATGAGTTTTAAAAGACAGACAACGCCCAATTAAACATCTGTTGGACAAATGGCAATTCCTGCAATACCTGGCAGTGATTTACAGCAAAAAGCTATGCATGTTGTTTGCGGGAATTATTCTACATGTAGATGAACTTCACTTGTAATTTTATCTATAATAATAATAATAATAATAAATGTCTCCTGTTTTTAAGCCAACCTGTTGGTATTTATACATTTTTGAAAGTCAAAAAGCACTTTTCAAAGGACATTTCAAGCTTTTCCAGCATCTTACAGGTGGTGTGGTAAGTGACATATTTTTATACAATACATATAGTAGTATATACTGATCATTTAATTTCCCTGTCACATTAAATTGTATATTATTGTGCTTTTAACAGCCAAAATTATGTGTCAAGACAGCATTCTACATTGGTGGCAGTTAAAACACAACCAAGTTGAATGCATTTTCAAACCTTGAAAACACCATATTAAACTTACTGCATTGTCAAGGATTTTCCAGTACCTTTAGGAACTCTGACTTCAGCTTACATTTTAGGAACATTAGAGCCTATATTTGTTAGCATAGCAAGCATAATAAACGTCACAAATAATAATATAATAAAGTTGCAATTGCAGTGTCATTTGGAAAACTAAACTCTGTGTCAAACACAGAATGAGCTAAGTTAATGGCAAATTTCCCTTTAGAAAGACACTAACCATACTGCTTTGACAACTGTAAGCAACAAAACTGCTTAATTGTGGGTAAGGGTTTTATAAAACCACAGTACGTTTAAAGTTTGGATGGGTTAGACGTATGACCACTAACTGTCATTATGGCTTTTTAAACTAAACAATGACCTCAAAAATAATTTGTTCACTACCACCTTATCTTTTAAAATTGAACACATCTTGTTAATTTTATATATTTAAATGTAACAGAATAGGACCAGTCACACTGCCCAATGGGACTTACGTTCATGAAGGTTTGACAGGCTCGGTACTTGGCATAATACTATGGATCATTTTTAAATACAATACATTACGGACATACATAACGTTATATGTCATGTAAAGGAACCATTAAACTCACCTTTGACCCACCAGCATCAGGACGGGCTGTTATTAACAGCCCGAATATAAAAACCTCATGAACTTCAGAGAAGAGGAAATGTTAAGTCTGCAAGCACACATGCTACAATAACACCGGAACTAGAGTAGTGCACCTTTCAGAATAAAAGAAAAAGTATACGTTATTAGGGGCGCATGTAAATACTGGTTAACTAAAACACTTTAAATAACGTGCTGTGGTGTGTAAATTATAATTGTGTCCGATATTATTCACCGTCAACTTTAGGTCAAAAAGTAAACGAAAGTAAAATATCGTGTTGGAAAAGCTGATCTACTTTATTGTGGCAGCTCGGCTTGGCTTCCGCGCAGAGCAGCCATGACTGAACCGACTGAACGCAGTGTGACCTACGGCAGCTGGGTAGGCACAAACAAAAAATGACGGAACGCAATTTGAAAAAACAAACAAACACACAGAAACTACCATAAAAAGTAGCAAATATGCAAAACATGCATACATGTCAATGTTTGAACAGTTTTTAATTATTGCACCACACATGTATTTATTATGAACATGAAATTTATACATATATATTTTAAAGAAATTTAACATATCATATTGTTTTGTGTAAACTCTCCGTAGCAAAGTACGTGTGAATTAACACCACACCAGTAGGCCTATGCTACATGCATAAATACGTAATATTTTAGTACACATTTTTAAACCAAACCTTGTTATCAAAACTAACACTAAAGTGTAGGCCAGCCAGTTTTTGTTTTGTCACTGCTAGTACTCTTTTCTGCCCTTTATTCTCTGTTGTGTTTTATGAAAATAAAATAATGCTGGAACAATGTAATCGAAAAATGCCTTTCAACTGTAAAGCAAACCCTTTTTTCAATTACTTGAAGCACATCTACGGATTTTAAGTTGTTTCCTTTCAAACAATTGTAAGTTGACTTAATCACTTTTCAACAAAGATTTTAGATTTTGTAAAACTTATCTGTATGTTGCTTTAGCACTAAAAAAACAAAAATCACTTCTGACGAAGAAACATCAGGTTTTATAATTACCTTTATTTGTAAGCATTGATAAGCAAATAAATATTTGTATCCTTTCCACAAACACAAGCAATTTGGTAATGCCTGCAGAGAGTGGCCTCAACTGATTCTCTGTCCATGTCTGTATTTTAATATTTTGTAGTTTTGTTTTCACAAGTTTACAATATCAAACTAAATAATGAAAGTAGTTTGAAATATGAAATCTGAATCATTCCCATTGGTCTTAATTACTTAGAAATATTTACTTTTTAAGTTGAGGTATATTGAAATTGGGATATTAAACCCTGACAAACAATTTTCTTCACATTCATATTATTTAATCTGGTACATTTTGTAATGTTTTTGTTTGTTTGTTTTTTTATTCATATCAATCATTTTAGACTAAAACAATTAAACCAAAATGTCAGTCACAAGACTTTTTCTTTGTTCAATTTAAGTCTTTTTGAATATTAAATATACACAGAAAACATGACATGGTTAAAAAAAAAAAAGCACTGAGGATGAAAACATAAAACAGCCAGAAAGATTTTTTTTTATAATGGTCCTCTCACACAGATTATATACAATTAAACAAAGCAACACAACAACAAGACATTGACATTTATTACTTCTTAGTTTCCGGTGTGTGGGAAGATGATTCTACTTACCACTATGCTTTTACAGTCAGTCCCTATTGTAGTTGTACAAAAATCGGTTCAGAACAGCTTTTTTGTTTTTCTCTCCTGACTATGTTCTTGCATGTTCTATGTACTTGCAAAAATGTAACTATCTTCTGTAAGCATTTTGTAATACATAAACCTCGCCTCAGTATCAGTATCCCTTTTTACTTTCAACCTCAAATTAAAGTGGAATAAAATGTAACAAATAAGACATACATGCATCATTGTTGGCATTTCTTTTGGAATCAAATTGTATATCATGTTTAATTGCAGTTACTTCATACTTTCATGTATAATCAAAACACAAATAATAATAGTTTATCAAATTATATTGTAATATACATTTATTTAACAACTGCCTTAAGTCAACTATGAACTCTGTGTTTCCCTTTTTGTGACTTCACACATGAGTGAATAGCTGTGAAAGATTAACTGACTCATGGTCATAAGCAACACAGTTCTCTCCATTTCAGCTCCCTTTCAAATAGAAAGAAACTTGTTTACATTCATTTTAATTCAAGTTTTTTTTTTTTGTTTTGTTTTTTTGACTATTTGTTGTTTGTTTTTAGCTTTGACTATTTTTTTAATTTCTAATTTTTAGTTTTATTCAGATTTTAACAAAGCTTCATAAAATAATCAAGGAACAATTTATGGCCTTGAGAAAGAGACCATTTCATTTCATTTCACTTTGTTTCATTGTGTTTTACTGTAACAAAAGCTAGACACATTTCACCTGCATTGGCTTATCATTTTATTGAACATTGTACAGTACGTTTGGTGATTAAATACTGGTACAAATTTGAACAATGGCAATCCAAAATCATAATCACATAATTATGATGAAGAAATGGATGTAGTACCTTTTTCTGTCCATGTTGGTTATTAAAGTTTTATTTATTTTACTGTACTCCGTTCAGAAGTTTTGTAATTAAATGTGTTTCTACTGACAAATCAAATAACTTTACTTAATTACTTTTATTGAGTTTACTTAGCATTATGTGCCTGTACTTACTAACATAACAAACTATCACAATAAATAGCACTATATATATCCATTTTGTGGAAAGTTAAATTGCTTAAAGTAGCCAAACAAATGTGTTTATGGGATGATAACATCTTGTATTAAGGTGTGTAAAAACTTAATTTCCACAATCACATTTGGAAAAAGCTTGTGTGGAAAATTGACACAAAGACACTTTTTTCTTTAAATGTACTTTTCTTTTGTTTTAGGTTTCCACAAAATCATGTCATTATAATATAGTTAATAATTTTAATTGAGGCACATCAGTTCATCAGTTACAATTGAGAAGCACATCTGCAAGCTTCCACCTCTATAAACGTTTATTTATTTGTATAGATAATTATCTAAAAGACTCATTTTGTTTGCCATTACAATTCAAAAACTTTTAAATGTATTCGGAAAAAGTCGGTACAAAAACAACATCCTGTTTGATATTGTAGGCTAAACAGTGTGAGGCATAATGTTACGAACTAGTAAATATTTTTTTCGTTAGGATGATTGATATAATTTATTTCTAATGTTGATCCGTATTCAAAATACACTTTGGTGTTTAGATTATGCGGGAAAACATTTTTAAAAAATCATGTTATAAAACTTTATGGGCGTCGACTTATACAACTCTTGTTTTGAAGTCGCTTGCATTCGTAGCGTATTTGTTTAGATGATTTTGTTTTTGTTTTTTTATTTTATTTTATTTTTTTATTTCCTAATGAGGAATATGTTTTCGCATTTCGCCATCTCTGCATGTCTATCAACGGTGTGAATCAAGTGATGAAACTTGAGTCGCACTTGGAGAGGAAGTAGTTGATTTATGCTAATGAAGGAGTTGGGGTTTAGCTACGCTGGCTGGGAGCCGCCCTTCATTCACCACATGGTTAAACCTAGACTCTACTCGCGCCACTTTCGCAATCTTACTACGATTCATAAACTCCTCGCAAATCATAATAGTAGCACATGGTTGTGCTTTTTGGATTACGCGTCCTAGCTGCTACTCAATTTGTAAAGTCTTTTTTTTCTTTTCTCAGTTTGGCAGAAACAGAGTGAGTAAACGGTAAGTCTGTACAAGTGAGTGAAGATGGTGGATTTTTTAGAAGCTAGTGTCTTATTACGCGCATGTTATTGGCAAGAAACCTGTTGTTAGCCTTTTTCTGGAGATGCGGTAAATGTCAGGAAAGTGACATGCACGGCGCGGAACGCGACACCGGAGCCACTCTTTCACGTTTACACATGGGAAAAACGTTTTAATCGTCAATTTCCGCATTTGAAAACAATGTTGTAAGGGGCGCATCGCATGGCAACCTCTCCTCCATGGTTGGGAGAATGAGGGAGATTTGAAAAGCATGTGTTGCTGCTGCACCTCAAGTCGGTACCTCGGGAAGTGATAGTCACTCGTGAAAAATTATTCGCTGCACACTTTTGGTAATAAGCTACAAGTTAGAGATTGGTGTGCTCTGGTTGTCGGCCACATGTTGATAGAATATGAAGTTCTCAGTGTATTTGTGCGCTGTGGTGAACACTTAAAAGTGCCTCCAGAACAAAGCAGCAGCACATGTGGTTGCAGCAGGCCGCGCGCCCTTGCTATCCCGAATTAGCTCGCTGCTAACGCTAACAAACCGACGAGATGATGTCGTTAAGTTGCATTATTAATTTTTGCTATATTGGCTCTGACATCTGTGCTTAAAGTGGGGGATGCCACTGTCCACAAGCACTTGGGAACATGCACTGACAATTAATGTGGGTTAGCCTGCACGGGTAAGCTAAACTAAAGCAGCTAAGTTGGCTAAGATAAGAATGCAATGCTGTAAGGTGGATGATGAACCAAGCACAGCTTACTGACTGAGTGCGTCTTTTAAAATACACTCTCAGATATTATATTTGAACGCTACATTGTGAATATTTACTGGTAAACATTTTTTCTTGAAGCTATCCGTGCGCCTAGGCTTACACGCGCTAGCATGTTTGGCTAACACGCTTGCATTGAACTGTTTTGATGGAGCCCTCGGATAGCTTGTTGTGTGCTGGATTCTGGTTTTAAGTTTGCAGTAGCTCGTATCATACGCTTGGTGCGCCCAGTCATAAATGAGCGCACGTTTCACATGCACCTGATTTCACTGTTAAGCACACAGTTTTATTTGGCGCCACCAGTTAAGTCATACTCATGTTGTGCTATCCAGTCGGTGGAAGTAGGTTTATAAAACACTCAAAATGCGGACTCCTGGGCGCCATGTTAGCGCGTGGGGGAGGGGTGCAGCAATGTGACTGGAGCGCAAGTGTTGCTATCCTCTAGCAGCCCTTGTTCACACTCTGATTGACCATTCAACTTTGTTATTGGAAAATTTTTAACATGTGGTTGTTTCATTTTGAGTGTTTTCCTTTCCACGAATGACCCTTTGCTTACCATCAAACTTTTGTGAACTTGTGGCTGCATTGGCATTACTCAGCAATGAGACAATTAGGCGGGTTGGATAATGGGATACATTCGTCCCCGGTATATTAGGGCATTGTGCAATAGTGCATTTGCAAATTCCAAAAATCAGTCTTATTTTCTAAACCATTTATGAGTTTTGCTATGGCGTTATTCGTTAAAGTATCCTCCAAGCTAACAGACAAACAACACTGTCAACATGACCTCCTTAGCGGAGGTTACATAACAAATCTAACAAAACAAGGGTCATTCTGGTTGGAGATAAGTCTTAGTTTACTTAACTATTAATTTATACTTTCAACTAATTGTTAAGTATTGTTAAAATGGCAGTTCAAACGCTAAAAAAGTATCTGATTGCAACCTAATCTTATATTAGTTAAAATGCCTGACATTCTCATGAGCATGTGCTTTCTTTCCCTTGTTAATGCCATTCAATCTGAGTTTTGGATTGTTGTTTTTTGCCAAGCCAAACCATCACCTTCGACCTTTTTGCAAATTTGAGAAAAAAATTTCCTAATTTGTGAATTACACTGTAATTTAGTTAGTATGTTGTAGGTATTAATGCAATCATTGCTTTCAGCTCAACAATCAAGTTGCTAACATGCTCTTAATGCTATGTCTCATTTATGCTTGCAGACCCCTGTGCACATCTCTGGAAAGCTCCACCTCTTTTTGGATCTAAAGACACCCCAATTCAGTCTGATTGAAAGGTCCCCTGGACAGTTTGAAGTCACTGTAGTGTCAAAGTGCTTACAGTGCAGGTAGTTTTATAAAACCTACTGCAGTGAAGGCACTTTCAGCACTATTTTGATCATGGTAACTAAAGGAGACAGGTTCATGCTCATGCAGGAGTGACTGTATCCTGAAAATTGCACAAATACACATCTGGCAGGACCTCATCAGTATCCTGCTGTGATGTTCGGCCCCTGCTGTTCCAGAGTGAGGCAACTGTCCAGCATGAGGGCCTTGTTATCAAACATGGTTGTTATTGTGAGGCATCATGTAACCTTTCACTTTTAATCGCATTTCAGCATTCAGCAGAACATGAAATTTGTACAGCTAAGGAATGATTTTTTTTGTTTCTTTTAATTAATTTTTTTTTTTTTTTTT
>JAOWBC010000002.1:14753932-14764896 GCA_028566105.1 Hypoplectrus providencianus | reverse complement strand
TTTTTTTTTTTTTTTTTACTGTGAAATGGAAATCACAGTTGGCATGACTTTGCTTACACTTGTGTTTTCCTCTAGTGCTTATGCTAAGGTGCATCTAGTGCAGATAGTGAAGTAGACTAGCACCTACTGCCCTAAGTGCTCCTTCTGGCATAAGGAGCTGGGACTCTCATCTGCTCTTTATCAAACTGTTTCTGTGTGTATATTTGTATACACACCTAAATTGTGGCAGCTCTCTGTTAGTTTTGCATAGTTGCGCTCCAAGAAGAAATAAGTTGTGCAAATCTATGCAAAACTGATGGTGGCCTGTGTTTCCATCTGGATCCTCTTTGTGATTTTTCTTTCTTCACGGTGGTCAATCAATTTTCCACTACAGCTCTGTTAATAGGGTAAAGACATGTTTCAGCAGTATTAAAGTGCTTATAGTGCAGGTAGTTTTATGAAATTCTACTGCAGTGTGAGCACTTAAAGTACTTCTAGATGCGTGCCTCTTCTTGGAAAACTGCAGCGGTAGCTCATGCACTTGGGTCTCTGGTTAGTTTTGCTGGTTTGCTTTCAGCTTTTCTCTGTACTGCTGTGCAAATCCATGCAAAACTGATCATGGAACTAAAATCAATCAATCGGAAATTATCCCTTTCTGTGCAGGTTGGGAGAGGTAGCAATGCTCTGTGCTTGTGTGGTATTGCACTTGTCCCGGCCTGTTGAGGACATGGGGAATTGTTCTGCACAATGTTCTCCTGAGAAGTGGCCTACATTATCTAAGATATTCAATGATTTTATGACGTTCATTTTTGAATTGTGATCTTAAAGCCAACAGCTTTTGTGATGGGCTTTTATCCTTAAGAATCAAACTCCTAAATGTAAAGCCAGCGCTTTCATTTGATCTGACAATTCAATATAACGCAGTATAAGGATTTTTTTTTATATCAAAGCATGCAAAACTGTTATGCCATTCAGTATTTTGCATTTTGAAAATAAAGCCTCTACATTGACTTCATGAGCTACATCTTGCCTTTTTTCACCATAATCCATTGATCTGGGTGTTTGTCTGATATAGTTCAAACAACTAGAAGTGCTTCAGTGCAAAGACTACCTTAAAAAATACAAATAAAAAAAATACAGCTTTGGTTCATACTGGTGTATGGGATTTCTAAAATGCTCTATAAGTTGTGGATAGTGTCGTATGTTCATGCTTTTAATTAAAGCACAGTAAATTATGCTTTCATTCAGATACACTACCTGAAAAAGAATGGATTTCAATATTTTTTTCTTCCACACAATTCTTAAAATTAATCATAATTACTTGGAAAAACAACCATAATTTATATTTACCCATTCAGCAAATTTAAAGTAAAGGTTAAATGTATCTGGTCTGCCTATGGTTGTGTAAATTTATACTATTCTATACTATGATTTATACTATGTGGGTTTAACTATGCGCTATGTAAGCTTGGTGCCTAGTTAGTTTAATTATGAAGAAATAATGTTCACAGAGTGGAAGACACCAAAACAACTTTGTTTTTACATATTGAATATAAAAAAATGGTAAATACTAGTATTTATTCACATTAAATACTATGTTATTATAGGAAAAACATCTAATGCTAAAATGAATCTAGTTTAAAAATGGTACATGACCTTCAATCCAGCATTGACCATTTGTGCTACTTTGGATAGTTTTTGTTCATTTGGATTGTTCCTTTAAATGAAATGTGCACTTGTCCCTTTCTCCAGTAGAGGGAAGTATCTGTATACTTAATAAAATAAGAGGCATAAGTGGCATATGAACTGCATGCTGAATGAACTGCTTGATTTCTGAATTTAAGAAGTCAATAAGAGCAGAACTAAAGAAACCAGTGCTATTGTCTTGTGAGGCGTAACAATATACTTGGCTGGTAATTCTTTTTTTAAATTCTAAATATCACTATTAAATATGCAACCTGATTCCACAAAAGAGGACCAATGTCAAAAACAATACGTCCATTTCATAATTCTCTATATTTCTAAAAACTAAACATTGTTAAAAAATGTTTATATACTTTTAATGTGTCTGAAGGTTCAGCAAATTGTTATATTCAGTTTTATTTACATTTTTGATTTCACTAAAACTGAATAGGAAGGATTTTTTTCTGAGTCTTTATACCCTCAAATCCATTCTACACACACATACACACACACACCAACATCCAGCCAACCTCAGGCCAATGAGCAGAGTTTTCATTATTCTGCATTGCATGGTAGGCTGGCAAAGAGAGCCATTCACTGGAGTGTTCACCTTTCATTATCATGTCCTCTTTACTTGACAGTCAAGATAAATGGGAAGCATCCAGAAAGGACATGAACTCAAAGATGCATTCCTGCTTGTCAGCCCATGCTGATTGCTCTAGCAACCTCTATTTACTCTGATGTCTAGAAAATCTCATGCCTTTATTAGACACAGATTGCTGCCTTATTGTGGGTTGTCAGTAAGATGGCACCTGCTGCTTTTTAAGTCGTGCTAATGTGGGCAAACTGTGTCAGAGATCAATTGATACGGCATTCTTTTGCCTTTCAAATAATGTTCAAATAAAACACTTAAAGACAATTTCAAGGTAAACAAACACAAACCATTACAGAGGTGCACATTAAAATATGTCTATGCTTTATTTATTTAATTAATGTATTTATTTTACCAGCATGGCTCGTGTAATTGCAACCATTGGGTGGAATGTGATGAAATGTATGATAAATTTATAATCACTTTTATGTTTTAAAATTGCACTGGATACTGCATAATCAGTCTTAGCAGATGTACTTCCTGCTGCCTAGATCAAAGATCAAATATGCCACTATCTCTTACACTCAATTTAAGATATTCAAATATTATTTAGAGCAAATTCTAATTCTCAAATATTTAAGGGTAAAGTACGTGTTCTACAAGTGTCCCTTCATATGGGAGTTCCTTAATATACCTTAAAGTCACTCACCACTGTCACTTATCATTTTACCCAAACAGCTAATTATTTTTACCATCTGCCCACAGTCTGACTTTGGACTAGTTAAACGATTAAGTTCAGTTTGGGCTGGTTGAGTATAGAAGTGAGGAGAAACAGTGAAGCCTATGCAGAAGTGCATTTAATTTTCATTTCTTCTAATGACCAACAGGGGGTGACTCCAGTAATAAGTCAAACTAAATAGAACACAATGAGAAAATGACCCCACTTCTCATTTTATTTATTACCACAATAAACATTTTCCTGATGAGTTGATGGCTTTAATCTCTAGTGTCCAGTCATTTTCAATAAAGCATGATGTTTATTTTCTGAATTATGGTCCAGTTTACTGTAGAATAGACTATAAAACAGGATACGCTTTAGAGTGAGATTGCCCTGTGATTAACAGGCTGTGAGTTTTTGTAATAGGAGTTTGACCCTTTAACACTGTATTTTCAGTTTATCAAAGGTACTTGTAGCATTTTTGTCACCTAAAAATGTCATGCTCTGCATTCAGTTGTATTAAAAAGCAGACATTTACTTCCAAGTCAAAGTCAAGTTACAAGAAGTCAGAGACAATAAATACAACAAGTGACAGTAAATGATGAAATGATCTCAGTTTAGTAAAGAATCTCTCTTGATTTCCTTTGTCAGCCATATTACAGTATAACAGAAATTATCATAATAGCCAAATAACATCTGAATGCGTGCTCAGATTATGAAATATGTAGTTTGGGACATGTCATCCTATTACATTTGCAGTGAGGTGACGACAAGAGAATATTTGTTCATGAGCTATTAGTTGTCACCATGGGAAATGAACGCCTGTTCTTTGCAGATGCCAGTTGTCTCCAGTCATTCAAAGGCAGAGTCTAATTAAGAGACAATCCTCTCAGCACAAAAGTGTTGCGAGAAGTGCTGGGCTTTCTGCCTTTCTGCTTGATTGTGTTGTTCATCTCGTAGACCCATTCCTCCCTAATCTGTATTCAGAGTTCAGCCTCTCTCTTCCTCTCTCTCTCTCTGCCACTCTCTCTCTCTCTTTCTCTTCATCCATGGCTAGAAATGATAGACATTTTACTAGCCCCTTAACCCTTGGTTGGTATTTTTCAGCTCAGGTTTATGCAAAAGTTACCTTTTTGTTGTTTTTCCTTTTACTCTCCCTGGATTAGAGGAGATGATATAGGACACAACAGCCAAATGAACAACACTGTTCAGTCATTGTCTGGGTGCGATGCGCTCTCCTCTCCTCTGAGTAACAACCAGAATCTAACACGAAACAAGATAATCAATATGCCGTGATTCCTCAAGGATCAGACTTATGGGAGTTTGTTTGTTCGCTCTTAAATTTGTTGGGTTCCCTTGTGCAATTATTGTCGAGACTTTGTCAAGGATTTTAGTGAAGGAGGATGTATGAGTCTGAGTGTGAGTCATTCTTCATGGAGGTTTAGCTGTTGTTGGTTTCATCAAAATTTAATAGCCCCCAATTCTCTGCAGATGGCCCCAAACACTTAATCAACGAAAGACCTGAACACAGACTCTTGTCCTGATAGTAATTACCCAGCCCCAACTGTGTCCGCTTCGAACTACACAGGATGGTCACATTTTTGTAGCTATATCTTTTTTTTTTTTTTTTTTTTTTTTTTTTTAGCTTGAAGAGTCTCAAGAGATCAGTACAAGTATGTTCATGGTTATCAGCGTCGTTTTACAGAAACCTGGTTAGCTCCTCTTCGTACTTGTAGGCCTAATTGAATATTCAGAAGGGACCTTGTGTGTGTTGATGTTATGTCTCCTGGGATTGTTTAATTCTGCTAACAGACACAAAAAAGCCTGTGTCAGCCATGCTGCTGAGACTGCAATCCACTGCTGGCATTCACTCTGACGGGGGTCTGTTCCTTCGGCTGACCTCTGCGAGTTAACCGCGGCTCTATCTCCCGGATCCTGCCCGACCGCACGATGAACTCCAATTTTACGTATGCATATGGCACACCACAGCTGTCAATTTATGCTAATGCACTTTTGAATTAGCCATGAAAAACAATTAATTTTCTGAGCAGGTTGATGAGGAGTTTTCACAAGGAGCTTAATCACAATCTTTTGTGCCAGAACACTTGCTGACTGTGTGACTTCTGGAGCGAGACACGGACAGAATTCCAACAATGTCCATCCGAGATTAGGAAACAATCTCCTGCCTGCTTAATAACCTGTGCGCACACCTGATCTGCTGATATCAATACAGACTCTTGTGATTTATTTGAGTTAGTAATAATTCTATCAGTAATCCTAAGTAGATAATTCATGCTCATATTATAGACAAAAGCATATCTTCACCTAGGCCTGAGTGGTTCCACTCTATTACAGTGTATGATGGTATTTAGTAATTCAAAATCCAGACACTGCTGAAGTTTATGTATTAAACTATTAAACAGATGTTGTGTTTGACAGCGCTACTAAATATAGTCCTGCTTTAAGACTTTGAACAAGCTTATGTAATATTTATAACCTAATATTTCAATAAAACGTTGAAACTAGATACATTTTGTGATATATATTTATAGGATTTTATTATGTTTAACATGCTTAAAATAAAAGATTTATATCACCTTTCAACAAGAAATATTGTTAATAATGTCATTTCTTCCTTACAATTGGGCTGAGTATTGGTAAGAATGGCCATAAAATACTTGGGTTTAAAAATAATATATTGCAATATACTAAAAAACATTTTACAGAAAACATAATTAAAACCAAACCTGAATATCTTTGTAATTTCTCGTATATAACTGTGTATTCTTCTGGATTAAGTTTTTTTTGTTTTTTTTGTTTTTGTTTTTTTTTGCTGGCATGCCATTTAATTTTTGCCCTGATTTTACATCCCATGTACATGTTTAATTTCATATTAAAAAATAAAGTACTTTCACTACTTTTTCAAGTTAACCAAACACAATTTCTCCCTCGGGTAGCTTCGCTGTACTTCTACAAGTGTGAAGTAATTGGTAGCTTGCAAAACATTATGGTTTAAAGTTACTTCCCCATTACTGAATGTATGATTTGGGCAATGAAAAAAAATGTCCTTGTAAAATATAGGCCAGTTTGGTTTTGAGAAGCTGCAGTCTCAGGTACAAGCCCCTAAAGGCATCATGAACAAGAAAGAGCGCCGCTGTGGTTATATACTGGGTTACTAAATCACATGAAATGTCTTTAACCACACTATTTCACAGCTACCAATCTGTGCCCTATTTTTCACTCACCCCCACTGTCACCTGTCTCTCATTTCCTGTCTCCGGGGAGTCAGAGTTCCTTTTGGCTCGAAAACCTCTCCAATCTTTTTTCATCTGCTCAACTAATTTCCAGTAGGCCAGGAAGTGAGATACTGGCAGAGGTTTCAGCGCTGCAGATGTTGAAGCACCAACTGCTCTCCAGTTTTCTGGCCCTGCAGTCTGAGAGACAATTTCAGGGTTGTTACTGAGGGGACAGCAATATCGAGTCTGTCACTGCATTCGTGACTGTGTAACTCCTAAGCAGTCTTTTGTCAACCACATCAAATGACGCTGTTCAGGACATACCTTGCGAGGCAGCTGTCTTCTGTCCAAATTGCAGTATGGAGGAGCGTTATGACTTTTTATGGATTTAGAGAAGCTACTTGGCAATAAAATTGGCTACTAACTCTTGGGTTTGGGTTGTCGAAAGGCCACACAAGGCAAATAGTGTTGAAACATCTGTGTGTATTCCATCAGTATTATATGGTGAGAACCATCCAAAATGTACCATCTGGACTTTTGGTCTCATCCGTGAATAATGGAACCACTACGACACTATCTTGTGCTATTCCCACATTTGTGTTTTTCCAGTTTGCAAAGATCTTTATCAGTCAGATACCTCATGTCATGTTTGTTATATCAAAATGAACCTACTTAAGTGTACGTTTTAGAAATTAACTGATTATATAAAGCTATCTGAGCGACAACAACTGCCTGCTGCTGTTAAATAGTTAATAAGTTGTGGGCAGTTAAAGAAAAACAGCAGTGAGCTGAAAGATGCTAAAATGCTCCATGCTTAGGGGAAGATCAGAGTGGGAGGATATATCTCACTAAGTTCTTTTCTTTTACCTAAAACTCTGGTCTTTTCCTTCCTTAACCAAGTATTTTTTGTTGCTAGCCTAAGTTAAACCCCACCTATAATGTCAGATCAGAAATTATCATATAAATTGTTTTTGTAACAGTCAGTTGTAGTTGTCATAGGAGCTGTTCTCCTGAGACTGTGAAAAAAATAGCAGCAGTAATGATAAGGGCAAAAGGTGAAGTCAGATGCTGTAGTATACAGAGCGACAAAGTCTGCGAAGGAAGGAAGTCAAGGTGGATGGGAAGAAAAATTGGACCCAGGAAATAGCTCTGTCTGTAACCAAAAGTGAACAATGAGGTATTTTAGCTTAATATAGTAAAGCGTGTCATATTTTATATCACATGTTTGACAATATTGCATACTTCTGTACAGAACTAGACTGTAAACAAAACAAAAAAAAAATTTAACCTACACCATGATGTTTTCCTAAACCTAACCAAAATGAAACCATTCAAAACCTTACAATTTGTTAAAAACCGCAACCATTATGTTTATGTCTGAGGATGTGTCTACCGCTGGCAGAAGACCATCATCATCTCCATGTGTATTTCATTAGAGGGTACGATCTAATAAATAATAAGGTCAAATTATGGGGGGACTTATTGAACCAAGCTGCCAGCTGATGAAACAGTCATGCATGCTGACTTAGAAGGCAATAACAAGAACTGCAGACTATGATGGCATTAAGTTTGGAAGAAGAAGTTTGGAAGATGTTACCTACAAAGTGATTGTCACATTCGTTTTGTTTTTTTTTACTGAGCAGCAAAGAACCAAAGGGCAGCACAGCTGGTGGTTCGACAGACACAGATCACAGTTATTACTGTGAAATCCAGCTATACCTCACCACACCGTAAAAACACTCTTTAGTAATGGTCAGCTAAGACTGCCTAGCATTTTAACCACAAGAAAACAGCCTTCCCACACAGCATTTTTACAGTATTTTGCCACCAGACTGGGCTTTGTGGGGAAAATCTGGTGGATTACTGTATAACACAAAACAGGAAGCAGGCTGTTTACACAACAAATACAGTGAATGTTTTCAAAGGCTTTTGAATGGCAGATGGTGGATCAAGTGAAAGCCAATACAGAAATCCTTTAATGTATTTCCTTCATTGAAAAAAGAGAAAGAATGCTTTGAAGTGAAGATCTTAATTGAAAGTAAATTGGTTTACGGTAAATGTAGACTTACATTTGATAGACTATAGCTAAGATTGAAGCTGCTATCTACATCAACCAGCCTTTTGTATTTATTCAGCGTTGGAACATCAGCTTTATTAACGCATTAGAAACAGTATATCACAGCTTCTGTTCTGTTTTCTGTTTACCTAGATAGCTGAAAGCATATTCACACTTTTGCAGGAATAGCTCATCGGCTGACGCATCCTTACTCCTCGCCCATCCACATCTTACTGTTTGTCCTCAGTTACACCACTCACCATAGCCAGCAACAACCCGGACATGTCAGATAATGACACTGCATTGTGTATCTAGGGGAAAAAAAATACATGGTTAGAGAAACGTGTATCTATTTTCCGACAGACAAAGAAGGGAAAAGATTGCAGCTGAGTCTTTTCAGCCCATTCTCGTGTCTTATAACGACAACATGAAACATTGGCTTAGCCTTATCTCACTTAAGGCATTTCACTGTTAGAGGTATGTTCAGTCGCAGAGAAGCAAAGCTTTCATTTCAGTTCTGAGCATAACTCATTTCCCCTCAAAGAACTTATTCTCTCCACACACATACTGGATGTCGTCCGCTTAAAAAAAAAAAAGTATTAAATCTTCTAAGTTCCACGTTCCCAGGTGGTAATCTGTCTATGAGAATGTCATAGTGACACGGAGATCAACTCAAGGAACGCTTCACTGACTTTATTGTGGGCTGCAGTGATAAATACATTGGGAAGCGTTTAGTTGCTCATAGTGCTTATAGCTGCTTTATTTTCGTCTCCCTCTGTCTGGCTCGGTTGCTCACCAATGCTGAGCGCTGGCTGGTGAGGGTTTGGAGGAGAGTTGTGAAGCCGGGTCACTCAAGGTAATATGATTCATTCAAGTCTGCGACGGCCTGACCCTCATGACTGCATCGGTCTGGCTGTGCTTGTCATTGCGTTGTCATTCTCTGCTGATCCTGATGACGTCCTGAGAAAGGTTAAACTATTTTTTTTTTATTATTCAAGTAATAAGGATGCAAGAAATCTCATACATTACAGCTGTTTTCATGAATGGTGTAATTTCGTAAAGAAAAGTAATGCGCTTTAACTTCAAGGTATTCCACTAAGTTTTGTTTTGCTGCTGAGCACTGTAATGTGAAAAGCCAAATAGGCCAGGAGGATGCGAAGGAACCTGGAATTTTTAAACCAGGGGACTGGTGTTTGGACTTTTTTTTTTTTGGCTTTTTTCCTGTTTAACAATATAAACAATGTGTTTAAAACAGCCCTTGTCCACCAAGATCTCGAACCTAGACAATAGAATAGACCACTTTTCCAGTTCCACCCATTATACATATAGGAGCGTTTGTCAAAAGTGGCTTGCGTACGTCATTATTTATGCAGGTACAGTTCACAATAAAAAAAAAAGGCTGCAGTTTTTTGTGAATGTATTAATATTACAAATCAACAAATATAGGTTTAGAGACAAACAAGTCCTAGTTAGTATGCAAGGAAGTGAAGAACCTACGAGGCTGACATGTCTACCTTAAGTTATGGAAACATATACCTTAAATTAAAACATTTTTCTGTTTGCACATGGAGCATGAGGCCATCCACCCACCTCAAGTATGGCATCTGCCATTCAAACTGCACATCTGCAGCAATCACTACTTTTGCAAGCAAGATGGAAGCGAGAACCATCTGAAATGTAAATTTGAGTTGTTTTTTTTTGCTGCCTATAAAGGTGGAAGACTAGTCTGGCTTGTAACATGTTTAAGAAATTAAATGAACTTATTCATTAGAATATGTTGCACAAAATGATTTTCCTCAAATTCTTTTAAAAATGTTATTGCACATCCATTGTTGTGGACATCAGGTCATCTTTTCAATCTTGAGCACAAAAATAGAACTGAACAGCACATTTCCTTTTATGTTATATAATGCATTTTAAAGCATTGTAATTATGGATGTTTCACAGGCTCCGTGCTGGTTATACATGTTGTCATAAAAAACATGAATGTGTGTCTGAGTTTTTCTCATTATTTTCTATCATTCTCTGCCACCTTATGCTGTTCACTCAAGTATGGAAAGTGTTTAAAAATGAATAGGAACTATCAACTGTCCCCCACAATGTATTTTAAAAGGCTTACAATTAAAATACACTTCCATTCCAAAGTCCATTTTTATACATTTGTTTACTTACCTCCTCTACCGCTATAGAACATGTTTGACTAAATTCCCTCTGTTGTGAAGGAAGACAGAAGACGTGCTCTGTTTACCACAACCCCATGTGTGTTACATCACCATAAAGCCGCCACCTAAAGGTTGAAAACAGTTTTATTTCTTGAAGCGGCATGAGGAGTGGATGAGAGCTCTTTGACACATGTTCCCTGGTCTTGGACCATCTGTGTGGGGGTGTTGTCTCATCGCCTGACATTTGCCTTTGTCTTTCTGTGCACTATATGAAGAGCTTGATACAGAGTCCCTTGGAAATAAATTCTTGTGGCAAGAGAGATTTACTGACAGCTCAAATTCCGTACATCGATTTTCTCAGAGGAAACAAACTGAGTGGAGAAAGACACAAGCCTCTTAGCCGTGTCTCATTAATTAATAAATCGTCTCAAAGGGAAAAAGAAGTGGTCTCGTAACGCTGCATCTCATGCACTGTTGTGGGCACTGTGGGTGAGGAGGAGAGGACCTCAGTGATTTATGAAACCGCTTCCTGTTTGGA
>JAOWBC010000002.1:14641378-14652239 GCA_028566105.1 Hypoplectrus providencianus | reverse complement strand
CTTTGAGTGTGATTCTGATTGCATGAGTGAAAAGTCTCACTAGATCAAGAAAAGTGCTGTGCATGTGGATGAATAGGAGGCAGTGTCCTCCCTCATTACGCAGCCATCACTTAGTGTCAGATGCTGGGCATAATTAAATAATACGTATGACGAGCATGCGAAGTGACATGCAGGCAAGGTGATGCCTTACATGTGTATCCCATAGTGACACATGTCAATCAGAGGAGTGGGGGTGTAGCCATACAGTACACCAAAGCTTCATGACCTTGGTCCAGTAGTGAGATGAAGACATCAGGCATGGTGTATTAAACCAAACCCACATAGAATACTTATCATCCACAGTTCACTGTTGTCATTCACAAGGCTACAGATAAGAGACACAGGAAGTATTAGAGAGCTGTGGCCTGACTGCTGCTAATACATAACATATGCTTCAATAATATATTAGGAATTATAGAGGTAAATAAAGTTTCATCATACTGATTTATTCTTTGGGAAAAATTCAAACATTACATAGTGTGACACTAAGGACAACACTTCTAAATCACTCCATCTCTGATAAACAGACTTCAGACCTTCAGCCATTTCCAAAACCGAGCCCAAGGTGGTTGAAAGGAAATTTTAAAAAAGATATGAACTATATCACAAAGTGAGTCTTGGGCCCCTATTTTTTTTAATCAAAGTTCTGTGAAGTACATTTAAAAGAGCTCTTTGTAGCCAGCTAAGGAAAAAAAAGTTCCACAGCAAAAGTGAGAAATAGGAAACATTTGTCAAACAACTAGCAAAAAACTCTTCGAAGGAACTCGCATGATAGATCATATCTGTTTGCCCAGAAAGGAATGGCCAATGAAACACAGGCATTTGACTTGAAGTATGCACTACTTCACATTTAGTGGCCTGTCATTATGCAAATGGATCCATGATTTAATTTTTCTAAGTTGATATATGTGCATTTGAGGGGCAATTACTATGTAAAATTCACAAGTTGCCAGCAACCATAAGGGACAAAAACAGGAATCTTTCCAAAATGGGAACAAATCAAACCAAACTGGAGCAGGGCGGTCTGCTGCTGATAAAGGAGCCACATCTGCCTGCTTGTTTCTATCCTCAGTGAAATTCACTGACATGTGCTTTTTAAGTGTGAATTTTATTTAACACCCCGATTAATGTTTTTGCTGAGAATTTGTAGGTGTCAGCAATGAATTAGTAAGGCTTTCTCATAAAGCACCTAGGGTGATTTTTCTGAAAATCTTTTTAAATAATAATACTAATACAATTTATTTGAATAGCTCTTTAAAAGGGTACTCAAACACACTTCACATATTAAAAAACAAGCAATTTAAAAGTGTTAGGAAATTTGAATGGCATCACATTTAAAACAAATTATTTCAACATTAAGTGTAATGGAAAAGTTTGACAGTGTGATGTTAGTCCACTTAGTTATGTATGAAGTCTGAACCCAACACGTATTCCCCGCAGTATTAAGCATCCCTGGGTGAATGCAACAGATGGCTACCCACTAGACTGTAGACTTACATCTACAAATAGGGAAAACCAAGACAGATGCAATCATTTGTAAACAGACTTTTGAAGCTGCATACATTGGTTCTTAGTTGTTAATGAAAAGGTATTTCAATCCAGACAGATGTCTTGAAAAAACAACGTGAAATGACATTACATGATACAGCTCCGCTCAGATCAGCTCACATTTTCTAACAGGTCTTCTTTAGTTCAGTTTCCACTGTGATCACAGCTGATCACCATAGTGTCACTGTGTGAAACTGCCATAGCATCTTCAACATGACACTCAATGAATCCTTCATTGGCAACCTGAAAGAGGAATATATGATATTGGCTCAAGTAGGGAGTAGTTTTGCAGGCTCAGGGCCCTGTGTCACACTAGAAATCAGCGGTCTGCCGTGTTTTAACTCCAACTTTAGGTATCAGTTTGGAATCTCAACCGAGCTGGTACTAAAACAAGTCCAAGGCACCAGGTACTCTCCAGAACCAAAACAGTGTGGGTGTTCAAGTAGAGCCATGCTGGATCATACAGTGGACATGCAGCAGAAGTTCCTAAAGTTGTAAATAATAAAATGCTTGATTTCGACTGCACTGCTCTGGATGTCTCACAGTTGTAAATAAATGTTAGAAAAACCACAATCATGATTAATTAAATAACATCAAATCGAGGGAGAGGTGAAGAGGTTATTTGCCTGTACTGAAAAGAATCATTTCATTATAATTATAACCATATTAAGCCGAAATGGTTCTGTCTTACCTTTTTAATATACCATCATCATGACATTAATCAGTACAACTGCTCAGTTTCACAAATCATACTCCTAATCTTAAGGTAGAATCAGAGGCCAAGTCAACCAGCAGTTTTACTGCCAGGACTATATTTTTTTTCTCACAAAAGAAGCTCAGTAATTTTATTAAAATCATCCAGTGCATCATCCCCCCCATCTACACCCACTAATGCTGGTGTCATAAAGGCACTGCTACTTTTCATATCTGTCAATACATTAATGAGGCACATTGGCCCCATTACACTCCAGGCTGCCTCCCTCTCTGGGGATCAAGGGCAGCAGGGAGGGAGCAGCCCGGCCAATGATTGCTCTGTTCTCCACAGAGCATAGCTTCCCTTTAATCATCTCCCTTTTTCAAACTTCTCCTGTAGTGGCCTTGGGCGAATCACAGGCGCAACTCACCACTGTTTCATCAATATTCTGTCATTTTTTTCGCACTGTGGGATCATTGTGTAATAAATTTTGCTCACCATAATACACCATATTGCCTAACTGTGTAGATACCAAGGGACTGAGCAAATGGTCTGAGGCAATATTATGTAAAACGGGCCACTGAGTATTTCTATTGTACATTGACAGCATGTAAATATTACATGAGCTGCAATAACATACAGCAATTTGTCACTTACAAAAGAAAATACCCAGTCGTATGGTGTGAAATATGGAGAAAAATACAGCTGGGGCTGGTTAAGTTGAGCTCCAACAACAACTGCATTTTCACTAATTGGTTTGCCATGAATGTCCCTAAAATCTCAAGGGAGAGCTTCAAGATTAGAACATCATTAGTTTTTGGGTGCTTTTTTATGTAATGTATTTTGGGGGGATTATATGTGATCAAACCTGATCAAATTAGCCTAAAAAGACCAAAGTGGTTGGTTTGTAATTATGCGCCTCTTGTAACAACACAGCTTCTGCTATTTTTGGAACCCGCATTATCTTTTTCTTTCTTTGTGTTTTTTTTTTTTTTTTTTCAAGGTACACAGAGATTCACCGTCACATTAAATTAAAGGCATAATGAATAATTTCTCCCTACAACAGTCATGAAGACTGAGGTTGAAAATAAAGTTGTGCCTCCAGGGTGTCACAGAGCTGAGTGATTAAATCCAGCGTTCAGCTTTCTCTCACTGAAATATGGTATCAAAACCAAATTTAACAACATTGCCAGACAGTATGGCTGCACACGCAGTATAACATACTCATGCAATTACATCAACACATTATACAGTATTGTTCAAGGCAGCAGTTTTTAAATCTAAAGGTGTGTAGAGCTGATAAATATTCATTACTTTACTTATAGTCTGTAGCTTCTCCTTAGTTCCTGTCAGATATGCCATTAAGATAGATCTCACAGCATTTGCACTGCCCACGCTTCAAAATCAAAACAAATGCAAAATAATGGCCAGTTTTGAATTGCAATAGAATTCCCCCTTATGTCAACCATCCACTCCCAGGAAGCAGCATAATAACGAACTCACAGTGCTGTCACTGACAGCGCTGTCACCAGAAGATATGAGGAAGATATACGCAGTGCCGAGGCTGAGGCTTCGTCGAGATGTCCGTGTTAAATCATGCTGTAGTATTCTGCCGTGGCAGATTTATGCCGGGACATAATCAGTTGTAATCAAGGGAAACAAGGAGGGCGGCTACAGCTGAGAGTTGAAAAAAGGGCAATGGCCCACAGAATGATGCTAAAAATGGCTTTATCATGAACATATGAAGTGAAGCCCGGCAGCGGAGGACAGAAACCACCACTGTGCTGTCATATCAAACCGCTTTTTAGTTTCTGCGAGTGGTTGTGCTGTTTTTCTAACCATGATTTGCTTTGGTGTACCATTCCATTCTGTGTGAGTAGTGCAAGATAAACAGCTGAGCGGTGTCTTTCTCGTCTCATCTATTGTGAAGTCACAGAGGGGAAACATATTTGCTTTTGCCCTCTGCTGATGGATATTGATTGGATGAAAACAGCCCACATCTATATGCACTCTGATAGTTACCTGCTCTAAGCAGCACTGCCAGTCACCTTTTGAGGTGAGCGTTTCCACACAAGGACAAAACAAGACCTGACAACCGCAACTCAAAACATTATCACAGAGGTCATTTGCTTGGTATGCTTTGGGCTAGCCAATATTATTTCTACTCTACCGATTTTTTAATGTGCTAAAAGAACTTTGGAGTCCAGATGGCAGGTCTTGGTTGAGAGAATCTGCTGTTTATGGCTAGACCTGAACCAATGAGGAGGACTTTATGACGTGTTAGACACCAGATTAAATAGCCGTGTCCAGGGACATGCACCCACAGGGCGTCAGCACCCTGATACTCGACACTGTGGCAGTTGATCTGTTGGCGACATGACTACATAGTGCACCCAGAGTTAGAGAGAGGAGACTCTATTAGTTTCTCAAGATGGGCTCAGTCAACAATATAAACTTGATTGAGATTGTGATGAAGAGGCAGAGTTATTCTTACTGTGGCCTTCCTCCTTGTGAGAAACTATTCGGCCTGTCCTCAAAGTGGTCACTGGTCAGGGAGAGACTCATGGCACGGCCAAGGTCTTGGTATGAGCAGAACCGACTCCCTGACCTCTGTAATTGAGATGCAGGAAGAATACTGCATTCGTATCAAATGAAAAACTATTTTAACGCAGACAGGAGGAGCAGTTGCCAGGGAAAATAAGTTGATCGAGGAGTTGTCTGCCCCTTGTGGTTTAGTGGTGAGACCTGCTGCCGAGTCTATGATTAGATTGAACATGCACTAATTTAGCTCAGACTTGCAGCAGAGGGATATGCTCCGTGTCAAGCTGCGGCGACATCCCAGGATAGTTGCTTGAAAAAGGCCTAATTGTTAATTTAACAGGATAGAAGTGTTATAACGGAATGACAAGTTAAATGTGTGTGTGCGTGTGTGTGTGTGTGTGAGTGTGAGAGAGAGAGAGAGAGAGCAAGGGACAGATTTACCAGCTGACAGAACAGCCCACTGAACACTGTAGATCAACTCTGGCAGCGCTGTGAGCATGATGTGTTTTGAGACAAAAAAGTTAGAGAGATAGTCTGACCACATATTTCTTTTCCTTTTTTTTTCCTCTATTGAAAGGCAGATAGCACGTCCGGGCATCATCCCACGGCCAGATAAGAGCTTAGGCTGCTGACATTGTGCTGTTGCCAGGAGTGTGACTGCAGCTTCAAAGCCAGTGACACGTCAGCTTTTGATCTGAGAATAGGCAAGGGCATCTGAAAAACCGCTGGTCAAAGTAACGGGTTCGCTCACATGTCTGCGCTGAGCCGAGAGGTGGCACACAGCTGCCACCCAGTTAACGGAAAGGCCCGTGACCTGCTGGTGTGCACACAAAAACAAGACTGAGGATAAACATTGCAAGGAATACTTTGGAGTGTCTGCAAACACGGACGTTAAGCCTGCAAACGGCATTATCTCACCGACTGGAATAATTATTCTCTGTCAACATTTCTTCATGTTTGTCCATTCAAGCTAGCCAATTACTTTTTACAGTGGGTAAACATTGTACAGTATGTTTGGGCTGATTTTATTTGTGGTGGCGGGAAAAGGCAAAGGGGAGGCTATGTTTGGATTGTGTCACACTCCGGTCTGAGATGTAATACAACAATGGCTTCTTTCAGCGCCATTTGCAGCTGCATTCATCTATACTGAGGTCTACCTGTCTTCCGGTTTCTAGGGAGACAGGACAGGGGGAACAAGAAGAACAGGAAAATTATAGATGTTGTTATTGAGCTCATATTTATATATATATATATATATATATAAAAATTAATCATATAGCAATATGATAATGCTATACAGCTCATTTCCATTGTTACCTGAGGAGAAAGGATGGACTATACAGTCCAGAGGCCACTGAGCAGACTCTGTTATATCTCAGTTGAAAGAAAGACCAGGGGCTTTTTTTTCACAAAGCATTTTAGAATAGGAGACTGGTCTATGATCATGGGTCAGCTAGCCATGAAACCGTCACTTTTACTTAGGAATGTGGTAACAGAGAGAAAGACCAAAGAGATTCATAGCGAGGGGGCCGAGAGAGAAAAAAGAAGAAGTAATACATGGTTCGTGACAGGAAGCAGAGAGACGGAGGAGAAAAAAATATGGCTAGGGCGGAAAACTACACCTTGCTGCAGTTTTTCATCATCAAGGTTTAAAGTGATGCTTAATCATGAATCTGTCCTGGTGTTAGCTAAACACAAGCACTACTAAAAGGTTAAGTAGGGTGAGATATTGTATTTTTGGCAATGCTATCAAATCCTGTAAAGATACATAAAGCAATAAAGTATTAATCCTTCATTATCTCCGGAGCCAAAGCCTCATATAACACTGTATTCCCCTGTGTCATAGTGCTGCACTGTTGCCCAAAAACTATTAAAAACACATTAATTAGCTGTGCTGTTCATTCTCCTTCATAACAACTCACTTTGTTTTGAGTAAGTCCCTTCAGTCAGTCCTGCTGCTTTAACTACTCACCTGTGCACCAAATGTGTGTTAATTCGCGACTGAAAATAGTCCATTCTGCATTTAGGTTTCTCTCTTTCACTGAACTATGGCTCAGTGTTTTTAGAATTAATTGTAAATAAGCTTTATTCAAACTTGACAGAAAAAATAAAACTTCCTAAACCTGTCATGATTAGATAGTTTTTCTACTGTACCAATAATCACCAACTCTGGTTTGGTCAAAATGAATTCACAGATGTGAAAATAAGCTGAGTCTACACTCTTTTCTTTTTGTATTTGTATGCCTCTTTTCTTTTCTTCTGACACTAAGTAGTCTCGGATAGTCAGACCTATCATATCATAGACTATGATCTCCACATATGATACACAAAAAATAAAAAGAGAAAAATTCTGTCAATGATCGTTTGTCCAATCTTCCACTCTGATTCCCACAGACGGGGTCAGGGAACAAAAGAACACATTGATGGAGAGACTAAATCAATATTTAATCAGTATTAATTTTGGGCTTTTTATGGGATTTGTTGATTGAAAAATCTAAACTAATGCCAAGTGTGAGACAAATATCTATTTTTTCCAGCTAAGCCACTGATTGAATCTGCAAATCTAAAACATCATAAATGCATTTAATAACATTTGCAATGTTTTTAATCCCTAAAATGAAGAATTACTGTAAACCAAAGATAACTGGATTGTCTGTTTCTTAATCAATTTGATTATGGTAACCCTTTAAAACTAGAATAGAAAACCTACAGTTACCTATACATTTGTAAATATCCTGTACCCAGGTGACTGACAAGCTTTATAATCTTTAATGTGAGGCAGCATGTTTTATATTTAGTTTATGAAGACATCTCTGGACATATACATTCCCACAAAATTGCAGGGAACATTATATAAGTAATGCCTTTAAGAAATGTAGAATATAGATGAAGTGGTAGAAGAAGAGCAAGGCCATGGTCAGCCCTGCAAGATGAGACTTCCTCACAAAAACCTTGGCAAAGCAGGAAATATATTCAATTTTGCCTTTCTTACACTATTTTTGTGCAAAGTAGTACATGGTTTAACAAACGGGGGTGATTTCACAAAAGCATGATAATACTTTTATATTATAAGGTTTTGCAAAAACCCTCTCCCCGGACACCTCCTCCAGCTCGTCCCCCCGGAAGAGCTGGAGGAAGTGTCTGGGGAGAGGGTTTTTGCAAAACTGGGCGTCTGGGCGTCCCTGCTCCGACTGCTGCCCCCACGACCCGGTCCCGGATAAGCGGAAGACAATGGATGGATGGATGGATGGTTTTGCAAAAAGAAGAAGAACAAAGATTAAATCAAGGAAATCAGGTTAAATAAAAGAAAAGATAAATATGATATGATAACGCCACAGTTTGGAATGTTAACTCCCTCCTGTGGCAGTAAAAGGAAATGCACTGTTGACGCTTGCTTAAGACCTGCAGGTGAGAACATCCCCACATATTTTTTCTCTTTTTAAGTCTTCCCATGCAAATACTTGCATGCAGATATGCAGTCATGTAATGCAAACAGCTTTTCCTGGTATCCATAAGTTTTATTCGCATTGTTTGTCACTCATCTATGTTTAAAGGCCAGAACTCCATCTTTAAATTAGTTTGTGGGTAAAAACGATGCAATTACTGTACATCTGTGAAAAGCAAAACTTCTCCAAAAACATTTTGTTTTAATCTTTTTTTTATCTGCATCGGGGTACTTTATAGCTGGTCCACTATTTAGGCCATTTTACAGCTTGATTGGTTGTGGAGATATACCCATAATTCCAAATATATTTGGAAAATTTCTGATGCGTGTGCCACATTAGAGTGTTTAATAGAAGCATTACAAGCAAGAGGAAAACAGATAAGTCTGTTTTTTACGGGGAAACTCCTCCTTTAAGATGTATATGTTGACAACATGTTACTATAGAATTAACAACATTTGCATACTCATTAGGTTCTTTAAAGGAATAATTATGATACAAATGGTGGTGGCTTGCCCTCTGTTCCCTGCCTTGTCAGCCCTTGTTACAGAATCATAGGTATCACACACTAATAGCACCTTTAATGTTATCAGGGATTGAAATAGCTATCCCACATCATTATCGTTGTCATCTGTTAGGATGTCACTTTAAACAGATTCACTGTAACATCCTGATGAGGCGAACGGGGGGAGTGTCGAGTCTATGATGTTCATTGTGATTTTTTAACGAGATTGTCAACATGGTGTGTAATAGGCAAGCTAATTATAAGGAGAATGTCTGCAACAGACAAACCTGCTGTCTCCTCCCTCACATGCCATCACCATCCTGGCATGATAACACGCACCTGATTTTCCTGTTTAAACTGTTGATTGGTGTGTTTTTCACCTGCTCTTATTTCATCTGCTTCCATGGCAAGTACAGTCTATGACTGGTGTGAGCATTTCTTTTGACATTAAAATAATAATAATGATTAAAAAAAAAAAACATAATTAAAAACATAATTGGTTGCAATTTTTAAATGTATTTTCCTATCTGTAGTTCCTTCCTCTGCCTCCTCGTTTCTCAAAGACATAGTGCCATCTAGTGTGCAGTGCAGCTGGTTGCATGCCAGGGCTGCTTGTTGCAGTCGTATTATTTATTCATGGGCAATGCGCAATGAAGTGAGAGGCAGCCTTTTCCCTCAGGCATATTTATTATTGTGCGAAAAGGCTCAACCTTTGCTCTTTATTTTTAAACTTTTCTCTTTTTAAGCATCACATATTTGAGGTATTTCAGGTGCAACGAGCACTTTAATTTGGTTCCCAGTGGATTTCTTTCAGTTTTTTTCTGTCTCGGTGGGGAGTTTATATAACTGCTGTGTGTTTGTTGTGGTTTGTTGAAAGAGGAAACACTGAGCGTTCAGTCAGGAGATAAACAGCGGCAGATTTTATGTGTCAGTGCTGCAGATTATATGATAGGCTGAGGAAGTGTAGACATTGAGCGTTATCCAAGCCCTTTAAATAAGTGAACTATCTATTTTCAGTCACGTGAAACACGCCGGTCCCATGTTTAGTGGAGGTGCTAACTAAATATTTGCATTACCTAAAGGTGGGTTTGTCGCTCGCGCTTTAATTTCCACGTTTCACAGCCCTGGTTCTGCCAGCAGATCCCGAGAAAAACTGTGAATCTCTTACTTGTTAAACTAAACTTAATGTGTGAGGTTTAGTCAAACATTGCCAGTCAATCTCTTGCATTGAGTGCAGCCTTGACCCTCTGGGCAGTATCAGAGCTGCTGAAGTGCTTTGGCATCAGTGTGACAGGATTAACACATCAAAAGCAGAGTCGGGGCCTACAGCAGCGTCACACAGTCAGTACAGCACCTTTCATGTTCTGCTCAGGTTCACTACAATTTCACGTAAGCCAACAGCAAGTCAGACGGAAAAAGATAATGGGGCCAACCTGCTGCTATCAGGCTTTCCCTCAGCTTCAGTGAAATATGTCAAATTCTGTGTTTGATGAAAGATTGGAGTTCAACAGGCTCAAGTCAGGAAACGATATCTGACTGTGTCACATGGCCGGGATGCAAAGGAGCATTTAAGTCTGACATTCAAGCTGAAATTATTGCTGCGAGCCTGCCTGGTCTTAACTTTTCATGATGCAAACATTCGATAGTCAACGTGGAGGGAAAATTAAACCAAAATCATTTTTTGGGGGGAGTCAGAGAGTTAAGATGTCTCAGGGTTAAATCCCAAGATTTCTAATCCCTTTGATAAGATGTGGTAATAAGTGACGGTGGGGCAGTTTTATAATGAGTTTACAAATGAGATGTATCATGAGTATCAGAGTTTTTAAGGAGACTCAGTTGGGATACACAGTAGTCGACACAAATGCTCGATTTATACCTACCATCCGTCATGTGTATCGCAAACTTCAAGGGAATCTTTTGGGCCTGTATTTTCTCTTGAAGGATATATGCTAATTAGGAATATTGTTGTAATGCTTTGAGGGCTACAGCAGAAATAAATGAATGGAAGTGTGTGGGAGGATTGTCATCAACTGCTACAGGAAAACAGGCAATGGTCACACTCTGCTATCTTTTTTTCTCATTTCCATATTC
>JAOWBC010000002.1:14608839-14624770 GCA_028566105.1 Hypoplectrus providencianus | reverse complement strand
CCTTAGATTTACCAAACAGGTGATATGAAATGGTTTGAATTTTCAAAATAAAAGCTGCCTCAAACTTTAAAACCATAAAACATGTAAATCACAAACTGCCTCACAATACTTTTATGACAGCTAAGCATCTAGCTAATTAAATAATAAAATACCTATAATAATTAATAAATTGACTCTAATAATTCCTCTTAATAAGTGATGTTATTAAGATTTTGAGATAAAACTATTTTTATAGTTCTGATATATATTCTATTAGAAAACACTAAGTTTTCTCTGATGACTCTCCCTTTAACTTGCTTTTTTATTTTATTTATTTATTCTCTTACATTTATAACACATATTTTTCTGTATTTATTTATAAAACCACACTGTGCAAACCTCCTACACTAATATCTCCTTTGTGGTGTTTTGGTTATATTTTCTGATATAAGGGCAACATTCATAGTTGCAGCTTTTATCCTTTTCTTGTGCACAAAAAGGTCACAAATAAGGTCCTTAAAAATGCGCTATGCAAATATGAAGAGGACTTGAGTAGCTGTGGTAGTACTCCTCCTTTACATCCACTATGACAGCACGCTGTAGGGTGAGAGAGCGGCAGAGTGCAGGCAGAGCGGGAGACGCTGCAGTGTCTGCAGACAATAGCAGGGGGGCAGTGTTGCTGTTTCTGGTGGCCCCGGTTCACTGGAATGACTGGCCCCTAACAGTTTGCATTTCCTTCAGGATGATCCAAGAAATATGCCATGAAATAGTCTAGGATTGGACATCTTTGTACTTTAACTGTCACCATTTCAAATCTCAACCATGCCAAGCGGTGACTGACAGTATATACAGTGGGCTGGGTGGTATGCAGCCGTATGAAATGACTAGCCTGCATAGAGTTTTAATCCTCTTTAAGACTCCTATCCATCTCCAAATTAATATCTAGGGGCCACATATCCCTCTGCACTAGTTTGTACTCGTATAACCCACTTCTCTGTGCAAACTGATCAAATTATTCAGTGGAAAATAAGATTAATAGTTATGCTCGGAAACACGCTCCAGGTCAATTATTTGGGAGATTCCAATGATATACTCATTACACTATAAAGCCAATTCAAGGACGAGCAGCATGAAGAAGACGTGTGTTGTAGATTAATTGCCATTAAAGGTCAACATGCGTTCAAATTGCGGAAGATGCTATCCGTCTCCATGTGTATGAAGCGCGCGGTATATGGGAAACTTATAACGCTCATTACATGCGTTTAAATGCATCTGTCCTAATTACTAATCAGGCTCTTGTACCATTAGAGATGGAAATTAGAAATACAAAACAGTCCCCTGGGCGTCATTCGCTCAGAATATATTAGATTTCTCTTATTTCTTGGCATTTTGATAAAGAAAACCCAGGGAACTTTTTAAAGAAAATAATATTACAAAAGCAGGAGTCTCCCTTTATTATTACTTAAGCTAAACTCTCTCGTGGCGTGCTGCACTGAGGAGCTATTGTTTGGGAATATAACAGTAGTGTGATATATTTTTGTTCACAAACAACAAAAAAAAACTAAACATCTGGCTTCTAAAAAACAAAACTATACTGTTTATTTTGCTATGCCCCAATCAGAATATTGGCTAGACCCTTCAGTGATTCTTTCTTCAGTGATTCCCGCCCACCTCTCTGGCAGCTTACCGATTTACATTTGAGCATAATGCAGGCATTAGAGGAGGCACAAGGCAGCCCTGATAAGTTACAAAGTGCTCCAGGGGTAAACCTCGTAAGAGAGGGTTTGGAGTTATTTACAGCGTTCAAATCCTTCAAAAATTCATGTCTGGAGGATGAGATTGGTTTTGCAGTTGATGCTTTGCACACAAAGCAAACACAATGCATATGGAGGGTGTTTAGCTGTAAATGACCAAATGACATTAATTCTAATTGACTGATCTCATCCCATGCTTAGGACCAGTGTGTGTGATACTGCTCAGGACACAAGGGTCCTGTCAAGGCACAATGTTACACACAAAGCAACAAAACAGCAACACTAAGAGTGGCTTAAGAAATGAGGAACACAGAGGACTAAAAATGATTTTTTAAATGCAATTTAATTTTCAATGAAGCAATACTTAAGTTGTATGGCATTTTCTATTCAAAGATATGTTTTGATTGTGCAATTCTCATAATAAGAGTGCTCAAAAATTGCAAAGGCATTACAAAGGAGGTTAAAGGCAATGGAATTCCTCCTTATCACCAATGCTTTCTGTACAGTTGTTCCATTTGAAATGCATTTAATTGCAAATAGAAAAGAAGAGAGAAAGCCAACAATGCGAGGGTCTGGAGCATTTTTCTCGTCTGCTTTGAGTGAGCGTATTCAAATCTAAGCGGGCAGACAATGAAGGAAAGGAATCGTGCTCTGAATAGCCTCTCTCTCTCTCCTTTTCATTCCCAGGCCAATTCACAGCCTTCCTCTTCTTCTGCTGTTAGGGGCGGGCTCTGCACTCGCAGCTCAAACTTCCTCTGTAGAACAACACCTGATAGTAGAAGCAGCACACATGCAGTCACTATTCATCATAAGAGCCCCTACGTGGGAGGCTGGGGTCTTCTGTAAATGGCGTCCGCGACAACCTTCGAGACGTACTTGGAGTCCATGTTGTGCTTTCACAGAGCTGTTCACCCACTTGTTTGACAAGGATGCTGCTCCTCGCTCACATCAGGCTCTGCCAGGCCCCCTTCCTTCTAAAGCCATGGCCAAGCCTTGACCCGGGATCCCTCTCCCCGCGCTCGTCTCCACCGAAGGGGAGGAGTATCTGAGGATCACGGGGCACAAAGTGCTCGAAGCCTGTGTCTTTGTTGGGGCAAGCAGGGAGAGAACACCCCCAGCAGATATGCTGACAGTCTCATGGGAGCAAGAGAAGAAGTTGAAGCAAGAAAGTGCACCCTTCAAACTTTCCAGTGCAGTGCTAGGAATTCTATTTTTTCTCAACAAAGATTTATACATATTTATACAAGCCCAAATACTGATAGGAAGGTGGTAGAAAAAAAAATCTTGGAATTGCAGAGGTAAACTATATGTAAATGCCATAAAGTAATAGACTTGTAGTGCAAATCACACCATTTTATCTTTAATTTTGCTTTCGTACCCTCCCCACTCCCCCCCCATCCTCTTTCCTCTGGCTTAAAGGTGCATCAGAGATATGCATTTAAGCATATTCAGAACACGGGGCGTGAAATTAAATGTGTGGCAGAGTGAGAAAAATATACAGACGCTGGAGATGCCTTAAAAATAGTCATTTATGCAGATGGAGAGGAGTGAAATCATTTGCAATGGGATGACCCTCTCTCCAAGCATTTCTCCCCTCACTGTTCTTCCCTAATCTTGCACTGTATCTTCATTTTTCATTGAACTCGCCAGTTTGCTGCTAAGCAGCCTTGTAGATAAGGCAAAGTGCTAAAAGGAGACGACAGAAGGAGCTCAGTGGGCCCGTTTCTATTGCACTTTCACCCAAGGCAATGGGCAGAATTTAACGGATTCCTTCCAACATATGTTTTTGCCAGATAAGTAAACAGTGTGTGTCGGAAATGAAAAAAAAGCATTTGCAATTTAATGACATTACAGCTCCCAGCTTAGCCCGCCGTGCTGCGAGGCGAGGAGCAGAGAAAGGGGAGAGCGGAAGAATGGAACCGGGTGTCATCAATGTTTTTTTTTTCTTTTCCCTTGCAAGAAGCAGCACTGAATTCTTCTTATTCTTTTCAGACCCCTTCCCTTCTCCATCCTTTCCTGCTATTTTGTTCTCTTGCCCATAGTTTCCTCGCCTTTGTCGGAATGAAATTATCTATTATTTTATTCAGAAAACTTGCCATCCCCTGCCATTCTACCCTCTCCAGCATCTGATTCTCTCAGATTTTCTGAGCTAAAACACATCTTCCCTGGTCATGGGTGCTCTCCCTCTCTCTCTCTCTCCCTCTCTCTCTCTCCCTCCCTCTCTCTCTCTCTATCGTTCTCTTCTCAACCCCCACCCCTCCACCCCCCCGTACCCTCCTTTGTCTGGCTTCATCAAAGTGCAATAGATGCTTGGCACAATAAAGAAAAAGCAAGCCTCCATGTTGTCATAACGTTTAGAGCTAATGTGAGGGCCAGCAGTAGGTGATGAGTTGGAGCGAGCATCACCTCAGAGAGTCTATATTTCAGTGGCGGTAAACGATCCATCCATCCTATGTGGAACTCAGTGATTTTCCTCTTTTCTCCCTGCCGGCTGTCAGGCAGCTGCCTTATTATAGAAGGCTAATTGTGCAGGAAAGCAGATTATGAGAGTGGTAGGATGTACTCCTTGACCATGTGCTAATGTGATGACAAGTTTGGGGACCCTCTAAGCAAAAGGCGTCGCACGCCAGGGCACTTTTGGCACTGGCTATAATCTGCCTTTGGTATTAACTCAGCAAACCGGCTTGTTTGAGTATGGATCAATCGCTCGCTCATTATTTTTACAAGAAAGCTTTATATTCAAGGCGCTTTCCTGGTGTTGATCTCTCATTAACCATGCTATGTAAATGCACTGGCAATCCCTGTGTAAGGGATACGTCACCCCAGGGCCCGGGCTTGCAGAAGCATGTTAAGGAGAAGAAGGGGCAGGAAATTTGGGTCAGTTGCCTTCGCCAAAACTTGAATTTCAGGTTTTTCGCTTAAAGCCCCCTGCTCAGCTTTTCTCTTTTAATGTGTTTTTGTTTGGTGATGTTATGTTTTAAATGTCAGCCCTGGAGCTGTCCAGCAATTTAGGAGGCACAAAAAGCCCTGTCTCAGTATCGCTTCCAAGTGTTCATGTTACCTCTGTAATCGCTGCTGGCTGCAACATTACACACACTCCATTCACTCACGGTCTTTTATCACCTCTGAGTGTATTGACTGTACAGGTAAAAGGTTAGATAGGGTCACAATGAGGTGATAATATTACAGGACAAACAGAAACGCCTGATTCGCCGCGTCAAGTGGCGATACGGCGTTATTAGCCGCCTGCCGCTGAACTAGCTTATTTATCTGAGCAGAAAGGACCCGACATGTGACACTGGATCTTAAATCTGCATGAATTGAATTAGCTGTCAACATGCATTGTGCATCAAATTAAGGGGGAAATATTTCAACTTGTTTACTCATTTCTTACATGCAAACATCCAACAACCCATGGTGCTCCGACATCTGCCATTTGCCTGACAAGAGCTCATGATGCACGTGGTAGGAGAAATAGAGGATTCTGCCATATTTGGCTTCACTGTGCGCTGGCATGGTGAATGACGCAACAGGAAAATGAACCTGACAGCACCAGGCAACGGCTCGGCATTTCCTTTGCGCCCTACATACATAAATCTCTTATTATTGCTCTGTGTTAGCTATGTATATTTTTACACCTGTCTGCACTAATATCAAAGTGCAGAGGTCTGCTTTTAGACATTCAACTTCATTTGTGTCTGCTGTAAGAGTTTGTATGGGTGCCACGTCTTTGGAAAACACACTGCTATTCCCAGGTTTCATTCCAGTTTTGAAAAGGACTGTCAAAGGGCACTGTTCCACTTGACCCATTTTTATTTCTCACACAAACAACTTTAGTGCGCTTGAATAAAAAATGCTGAAAGTTCCAGACTTTTCCGTGCAACATTACCAAGGTAATGTGAAGAGTGTGTTTGCAGATTGCACATTTATTTAGCTGTGTGTTTTTTGTGCATTTAAAGAAAAATCTATAAAACTAATGTATCAATAAAACTGATGTATCTTATCAACACAACGCAACTGTTGGGTTGTTTTGATAAGATATCACAAACTTTAAAAATCTTCCTAAATGATGTTTTTTTTAGTAGTGCACTCAACTAAATAGCTCTCAAAGAGAGTCAGATTATCCAATTTAATAATAGGTTTTATCTATTTTTGCAAAATTCAGCTCAGCGTATTCTCATGCTCTGTATTCATACCATAGCTTTGATTGCTATTTGTGCTTTGGACAGCTACTTACTCTGCAGAGAAAGAGGGCTGAATAAAAAACCATGTATTTTTTTGCATGAGAAATAATAAAGAAAAACATTTTAGAGAGGAGGACCTCTCAGTGGCAAGAAAGAGAGATGTCTCTGTCTGCAGGTACTTCAGCAACTCCTAGCCTTGTAACATTTTTGTTAGCAGCACAGTGAGAGTGAAGGCCAGACTTTTGATTGCTTTCCCTGTTTCACATCCTTTTATAGATCCATTTTCTTCCCACACACAAGCAAACAAAGCAGGCATAAATACAATGTTCAAAAGCCATTACCTTCAATGTAACCCTTTCTGCGGTAACAAAGAACATGGAAAATTTCCACAACACAATACGACCAAGCGAAGCGTGATGATGCGGCTAAGAGTATGGGATGTCTGAAGGACCCTGCATGTGATGTCTGCTAGGACCATTTCTAATAGATTTGTTCTGAGGACCTTCACATTACTTCCCAATTAAGGTATGAAGTCATGCTCCTTCATCAGTATAACTAATGGCACGTTGCATGAAGCAGACGTGTTTTTGAGATTAAAGACGTGTTTCGTAAGCGTTGGATTTTCTGCTGAATATGATAAGGTGCCCGTCCGAGTTATTGCTTTGCTGTCATCGGGGTACACACACGGGCATTCTTCATATCGTCATTACCGAGGCATCTATAAGGTTGTTCCAGTGCATTACACCATGGCCGCAAAAGAGTGTGTGTGAAGAAAAAGCAGGCAGGAGATCAATGTCAGACACCACTACACCTTTAACTCCATCAATGTTCTCACGGCCCCATGTGGTTATGACTGTGATCATATTAGTCCCCATAGTACTCACTCACAACGGGTTTTTTTTGTTTGTTTTTTTTAACTTGACCTTACTGTATAAAATGCCATGTTGTGAACTCTCTAATAATCAAAGCCTCATGATTTCTTGCCAAAGTCTCAAAAAGGTCAAAAGGTTTTGACCCTAAATCACAGCATGGATTTTTCTATGTTGTTTCTCAAGGACTTGATATTAAAATGTTGTATTTTTGTCCATTTTTGGGGATTAAAAATCATTAAATGTAACACAAAATCTGTGCAGCAAATTAGATCAGCCTTAAACACTGTTTTAATGATGTTCAATGCCTATAATATACATTTAAATGACTTATTTGAATTAATTAAGACATTTTAATGACTGATTTTTAACCAGAACTTAACACACAGTGCTGATCTCAAATGAAACTTCAGCTTCCCATCGAGGTGTCCACAACTTCTGCTGATGACCTGCTATCTGTGCCTAAATACAACAGCCCCCCCACCCCCACCCCTACAGCTCCGAAAAGGGGTGGATACCACATTTAAAACGCTATAACACAAAGTGGATTCCCTTTAAGCGAAAACTAGTGCACACAGAGTGACAAACCGACACGAAATCCAAGTTTCCAACCAGCGAACGCATCCTTTCCAACATCTCAGTACACAGAGATTAGCCATGGAGCCACATATCATTTGGCAATGATCTACTTTGCCACCGTTAATTACAACAAGTCTGCAGAATTTGACTGCTAAACCACGATATCACAATACAGTGTGTGAATCCCAAATCAAGCTTTGCACACCATAATCCTGTTAAAATGTAATAAATAATCCCTGTGAATTAATGTTGGCAATATTTCATTTTAATAAGTTGTTGGGGGGGGGGGGGAGGACGTGGAGAGACAGGGGAAATTGATGGCATTACAGCTCACTCACTTCAAGTGTGGATGTGAGTGTGCAGGAGGAAATCATTCCTTCTCATTAAAGGTGCAATCTTCCAGCCCCGCAGATCTTTGTTGTAATAACTGGGGAAAATAATCTCTTTTATTGATAGGCACATGTAGCAGAAAGTATGCCAACTGACAGGTACTTATCTTTTGCCTGTGTCCTGTGTTATAGAAAGATATAATTCTTTGTGACTGCTCCTCGGGGCATCAGCTCTTCAACTTCATTATTTCTACTTATGATAGATATATTTTTCCTTGAAAACCTGGAGAATTAATACGAGAGCCAGCAATCTCTGCCAGCGGTCATTTGGAAATGGAACAAAAAATGTCATGTCAGTTTAAAGAACATTTTTTTTAAGGCTGCTCACTGACATTATTCTAATTTATTGATGGATTCATAGAATAATCCTATGCCTCATGTTTTGGGTTATTAACTTAATGATTTCAGTGACTACCTAGCAGCTATATGATCTTTTCAAAAACTCTAATCGTGTCAAAATTTCAATTGTGTTGCATGTGTACTTTTTCCCCCCCTCATGTATAAATACTTGTATAGAATATTCTCATTTGTATTGTATATTTTCAAACAATCCTTTGTAATGTCTGAACATGGCTTGTGAAATAACATTCCCTATAAACTGAATATGGATTTAGAGTTATTAATGCAGTGAGTTCCTTTAGACAGCAGTGGGAGCTTTAGAGTCTGTTTCTTACTCATCACATTTCCTTCTGTATTAAAACTGACTCGGATACAAATGTTGGTCCTTATTATACGCCTTAAAAATGATTTCCTCTTACGTGTTCACAAAGACTTTTCAGATGACGGTTAGAATCAGAAGTCTTTCAGATTTTACAGCGCACTTCCAAAATAAGAGTTCTTTTGAAACACAGATAAAAAGCCGTACTTAAAATGAGGAAACCTACAATATTTGAAACTATTTCCCCTTGACTGCACATAGAAAAATACTGAATTTAGGATTTTCTTTTTTAAACATAAGGAATGCTTTATGAGAACAAGCCATCACTAGTTTGGCTGATATTTCCTTCACTGCACAAAGAAAAGAAAAGAAGTAAATAAGAAGATGTGTGAAAAGTGAAAAATTCAAACTTTAATTTAACATGTTTTCTTTTCTTCTGACATTATGAAATCACAGTGTATCTTTTCATGTTTGCCAAAAACTGGGATTGCACATTTGATAAAGGTAAGAAAAAGTGCAGAAATTACCCTTAAGGATTTGTTAACACACCAAACAATTAAATATATTATATTTTTTTGTGGGTTATGTTGATTAGTGGATCTGGACAAATAAATGTAAAGAATGTTGACCTTCATAATGACGTTTCATATATGTGGGTTCACATGAATGCCAGAGAGGTTTACCTCCCTGTTATGAACAAATTGTTAGAAATTGAGTAACAGAAATAGACCGTCATGTGTATTTATGAACACGCTAATTTGGGATTTGAGAGAGGGAGCGCTGCATAAAAAACACAGATAGAGAGCAAATAACATCCATATGTGTTTTAACTTCCTCATCTTCAACAGGGTTCAACAGATTCCACTGCTGTTTTCCCAAAGTAATGTTTAAAATTGTAAAAATTACACTTAAAAAAAAAATCTATATAATTTTCTCTCCTTCTGACCTCATAAAAAGTGGAAAAATATCAAATTGGTTTCTCTTCCCTTTGCAAAATTTGGGGTGCATATTTAATGACAGTAAATATGATAGAAGTCCTGTTATTTAAGTTATGTATGAGAAAATAAATAATGCTTTTGATTGGGAAAAAAACACACCAACAGACTAAGAAAGGCAAAGTTTGTTACCCTACATTCTAACATTTAAGATGCCAAAAAGGTTCAACTTTCAACGTATATCTTTATGGATAAATTGCTTTAAAACTCCAATAACAAAATACAAATTGACTACTCATATAAGTGCTGTAGGGACACACATATTTGGGAATTGTGGCAAACAATAAAGTTATAAAAGTTATTTTTTCAACGTGCATGTTTTTTTTTTCTTCTGAAACATGTCACCTCAAAAAGCAATTTTAACAAAGCTAGAAAAAATGTGACAAATACTAAAATACTAATGCAATGCTGTGTGTGTTTATTTGAGACTCACATCTAAAACACAGCAGAAGAATTAAAAAAAAAAAAAAATCATCTGCAGCTCTCGCAGAATTCTCATATCAGCACTGTGGCCAGTTACTGTAGGTTTCAACACATGGAGGATGATTTCATCAGCTACAATCAGGGTGTAAAAATATTACACAGAAAGAAAAATATTGCTCTGATTTAAGAAGTACCCTAAAAAAAAAAACACTGGGCACGTTGCTAAATAAGCGCACGGCCGTGATGTTGGTGCTGCCGTTCTTTGGCAGACGATCTGGTAGACAACTATGAGGGCAGTTCCCTCATCTTACCTGCAGAACTCATGATTACTACCCCCACCCAACCATCCCCCCCCACCCCCACCACCACCACCACCACCTGCCCCCCGACCTAATTCAAGCGTTGCCTCTCTGAACTCCAGCAGGGGTCCGACGACTTATTGCATTATGTACTATTAAACAAACTTGGACTTCTTAAAAGCAGAGTCAGACTTCAGAGGCTGTGTGGCATGTTTATAGGGATGGACTGTACAGTACACAGAGATTTCTCATTTCTCTCGGTGACCTTGGGCACAGTGACATGTACGGTTTTGAGGCTTTGATTTGCCACGTCGAGGGGGTTGCGGAAAAGGTGCAATGCAAGATAATTTTGGGGCATTTTTTCCCTCCTGGGAGCATAGAGAAGTAAGAAATACAGCACTTCATACTCTGGAGATTACAGGTAATATGGCACACAGCCTTCATAAACATTCTTGACCCAACCTGATGATGGAGATATTGCTCCAGGAGAGACTTTTCACACTTTGATTTGCCTAAAATGAGATGGAAGAAGTCAGTGATCAAGACTCTTTGAGGTTCCTGACAGAGAGAAGCCAGTGCTGGCTGTATATATATCTCCCAGCGTTGCACACACACACACACACACACACACACACATGCTATGACAACCAGGTGAGCAAGACTCCTGCAAACAAATACAGAAAATATCCTCAAAGGAGATGATATTGATGTATTATTCATGTCAGAGAGAAAAAAAAAATACTAAAATGATCCATCTCAAGCCATTGAAGCCAGGTGATAATCCACATGCTTGTAGGGCAGCCCGGGGCGAATTAGGGATGAGGAAACCATTGTACGTCCCTCTAAGGTCAACATGGGTTGAACCGGTGATACATATGTATGTTAATTTGCCTAATCTCACTTCTACAAATGTCTTACAGGCACATAAAGGGTTTAACACTAAGACATAATGATATCAGGGCATCAGACGGGGGGCTTATGAAAACATGAGGCAGCCATAGCTTTAAATCTTCTGCAGAAACCTTACAGCTATACACTCAAATACCAAGGCAAGTGGCGAGGATTAAAACGTTTAATTTATTATTAAAATATTAAATAAAGCAAAATTTATAGTTTTATTTTGTCATCTATGATGTAATGCCAAACACACATAGGTGTTTAAATTGTTGCTTTCTTTTTTTAATGGATTTATTTTCTTAAAACAATAATTTAAAAAAAAAAGCATTTAACAGTTATCATTAACTTCCTGTTGTTTTCTGAATAATAGTAAAATAAGTAATTAAGTTTGCAGCTAAAATTAAATTCGGGACTGCTTGTGTTTATCTCATGTAAACACTCAGTAAAGATATACATTTCCTCCTCATGGCTCTCTCCCTGGAACATGACTGCTGCCATACAGCAGCTAATGACGGGTTTGTTTAAGACACTTCCATTAAATAAAGTCTTCATTCAAAAGTCACCGCTTGAGTTCATCCAGGTTTTTTTTTTTCTTTTTTCTTTTTTTTTTCTGCCAAGTGCTCACATTGTTCACAGCTTTATAACATCAGGCCCTGATGCTTATCACAATGCAGCCATTTACACACCCACATATCATCCATTCAAACACTGAGAATATTTATAAAAGTGAGTCTTAATTGTACAGAAATGATCCTTTAATTCAACTCTTATTTTATAAAGTGAACACAAAGACATGACTTCTGTTTAGACATCCATTTAGTTTGGTTAAATTTATGTATGATAATGAAAACTTATCCTGAAATGGGAAAAAAAAGATTGTATTGCCTCTGATGTGCTGCAGTTCCTAGAATAAACTATTTATAAGGAAAAACTTTTCTCTCACTTATTTCCATAGTTTAATGTCCACCTTTCCCATTCAGTCCCCGTCTTAAAAAAAAAAAAAGAAGAAGAAGAAGAAAAAACATAGGCTATCTATTCAAAAGGCATTTAGTCCATTTCTTTCTTGGCCGGTAAACCTATTCATCAATTGTTCTGGCTTGTAGATTGCATTCTAATGCTAATCTAGCGTGTTAAATATCTTTTTGTTCCCCTTTCACCGTTTTGTCATTCAGTTTATCCAGTTTTGGCCACCCATTTTATTTATTTATGCGCCTGCTTCTATTCATGCGCTCATGTATTTTTTATTATGTTGTTTCACTGTCATGCAGTGTCAACTCACTCTATTCAATGTGGGCTACTTGAAGGGCTTGGAGGGACAAAGCGTGTACACATTGCAGTGCTATTCACTCCGGCCAGCTGGATCGGCTGAAAAAAAAAAAAAAACCTTGTGAAAAGAAATCCTCCACAACGGACACAGAAGAAGTGCACAATGCTAACAGTTTTCCAAATACCACTGATTGCTTTCATCACAATGAGGGAAAGCAGCCGCTTTTGCTGAGCTCCACTTCAACAAACAACACTCTCACAAAACCTCCCAACCCACGTTTTGTTCCCAGACAAAACCTCCTCGACCGTCTAAACGCTCCCAGAGAAGAAGAAGAAGAAGAAGAAGACGAAGAAGAAGAAGAAAAAAAAGTTCTTTCAGCTTTCTTTCCCTTTTTCCTCAAGAGAAAAAAAAAAATAGAATAAAAACAGGACAAAGAAAGTGAAAGAAATGGCCAGTGAACTCGTAATGCAAGTTCTTTTGCAGACGTCACGACCTTCTCTCAGCCTTTCAGAATAAAGTGTTTAAAAATCATTTTTGTTATTCACACGATTCATTTAATTATACATTTTTACACAATAAAAAAAAATAAAAAAGAAGAACCAAAGTTGGGAATAATCACACATGATGACCTTCTTTGTGTTTCCACCACACAGCTTTTTCCTTTCAGAATAAAATATTTTAAATCATTTCAGTCAAACCTTTTAAATTTTGTGGTGTAAAAAAAATTAAAATAAAAAAAATTGCAAGGGTTATAAAACACAGGCCTGGCTTTAAATTCTGGTGGCAAGAATAACCTGATTTTCTTTCTCTCTCTTTTTTTTCTTTACTTTTTTCCAAGCCTGTAAATGAAACACAAGGTCACTTGCGCGTTATTTTCAGGGGGCCAAGAAGGAAGTTCCGTGGAGAGAAGTGATCGGGGTGTTACAATGGAGAACAGAGTGCTGAAAGGGTTTAATTAACCGTGACGGAGATAATTATCCCTGGACTGTCCAAATTAGTTTTGCATAATCGCTCTGATCCTTATGAATTCATCTCTCAGCGGAGGGCTTTAAAACATACATTTATGGATCTAATATGAAATTAAATTTCAGTGCACCCAACACTCACACACACCTGCACGCGCACGTGAGCGTGCACTCCTCGGAACAGGTGATGCTTTTAATTCATATTAAAGGTGTGTGTGCGCGCGCAGCTCAGGTTGTTTGAAAGCCTCAAAGACGAGCTTGTTCTGCAAAGCCTATAAAAGCACCTTTTTTCCCTCCCCTGCATGGGAAAAGAAAGCTAAGAGCAGCACACAGTTTTATCTTCCCTTCCTATTCACGATTAAAATTGTGATAAATAAGGTTTTGGCTCTTGATTACAATGGGCTGATTTAGATTTCCCTCTCCAGTAATGCCATTGAAAAGCGCGGACAAAAGCGGCCTTTGGAGGATACCTTACACTTCACCTGGACTGCAGGAGCAGCAGCAAGGAACAGAGAAGATAACAATCTTGTTCATCTCATCAAGAACTACAGCCGCGATTCCCTCTGTCCGTTTAATCCGAATACGCCTTTATTGTAGTCCTTTTGCTCAACAAGTGAACAGTAGCAATAGGATGAAGTACAGAACGGAGGTTAAAGAAAACACAAAACATACAAATTCCATAAGAGTTAGTTAAAAACGTCTTTTTTCACATGATACGAGGAGTGAAGGGGGTCAACAAATCTCCTGGAATAAACTTCCACCTGCATTTAATTTTTTTTTTTTCTTTTTTTGAGGAGGGGAAGGGGGGGGAGAAAAAAATGATGAATCACCTTCAAAATAAATTACATCCTCATGTGCAAAATATTACAGAAGTCTTGTCCTTTTTGAAAATCGTCTGGGTCACCATAGATTCCACTAAACAATAAATATTACAGACATCTATAAAACGGTTTAAAAACTCAAAATATACACCGCATTTCTAGTGAGATGCGTCATCCTGGCCCTATCTCAAACACTAAGCCTATAACGGCAAATAAACTAGAGGCATTTTTATCTGTACACATTTACAGTCAGTCAAGAAGAAGAAGAAGAAGGAGAAGAAGAAGAAGAAGAAGAAGAGGAAGAGGAGGAATGATGGGACAAATCCTCCTCCATCCATGAATTACAACCCTACAACTTATCTGAGAGGAATCCCTGTGATTTCTGCCATTGATTCCAACAGGTTAGTCAAAGCAGGTGCAAAAAGATAGAAATTCAAAATCACAAAATGCTCTGACAGCCTCTTTCCTCTTGTGCCATCCTTTTAGTCCCGTGAGAGGTGATGGCTGGGTAATAATAGATTAGAGAGCTCTCTAAATACCTTAGATAAAGGCAGTAATCAATATACATACACATGTGATATCTGAGACGACGAGCACTTCATCACATGTACAAGTTTGTGCATGCATAATAAAACTCTTGCATGAGAAGCTTTTTTTTTTTTTTGTCACATTTCATGAAGAAGTCCAGACCTGGGGGCCTTATCATAACGCTGCAGCGTATGCAGGGTACGGTTCAAGCTGAGGCTTCCCCATCCCGGGGAGCAGGATGTATGCTAAGGGCGGCTGGAGTCCCGCTGAGGGCCAGCCCGTACAGTTACAAGGGATCATGTAGCCGGGGTTTCCAGGGGACGGGTGCGAGTGAGTGTGGGTGTGCGTCCCGCCACCGACGCTGCTAGTCCCGGTGAACGCCGTGGCGCCTCCCGGCGGGTAGCCCAACGGAGACGCGTACGGAAACGAAGGCGGGGAAAGCTCTGTCATCTTGGATCCCAGGTCGAAAAAGGAGTACGGGTTCGACATGGACGGGTTAAAGAAGACTCTCGCCGCTGCGGCCGCCGCAGCCGCCGCTGCCTTATCAGGGTGCCCGACAAGAGAGTCTGAAAGTCCGGCGGTGAGCCCGTTCACTTTGAGCGCGTCGTGCTCCCCCAGGTTGTAGGGCACGGGGAAGGAAAACTTATCTTTCTTCATCAGAGTCTTGGGCTTCCGCCTCGGTCTGTATTTATAGTCTGGGTGCTCCTTCATGTGCATCGCTCGCAGTCGTTTGGCTTCGTCGATGAACGGCCTCTTCTCAGACTCGGTGAGAAGTTTCCACTCGGCTCCTAATCTCTTGCTGATTTCGGAGTTGTGCATTTTCGGGTTCTCCTGAGCCATTTTCCTGCGCTGGGCTCTGGACCAAACCATGAAAGCATTCATAGGGCGTTTGACGTGATCCATTGGTTTAGACATGTTTGGCACAAATCTCTCTGGGAAAAAAATAAATAAAATAAGTATAAATAACTAAATAATAAGAACAAATACACACACATAACCCTGCTTTAAAAAGTTACACATTATCCATTAACCTCCCCCCCACACACACACACACACACACAACTGCTTCTCATGGTTTGTGTACTTACTTAAATACTTCAGTTCTTCATCCCACCGATGAATATCTGCAGTAAAGTACAAGCGGCTGCGTCCTTATGAATGCTCAACTTATGTTTTCTGCTTCATGATGGCATCCAGCAGTGATACGCCTTTAGCAAAGGAGAAGAAGAAGAAGAAAAAGAAAAAGCCTCGCTGTCTTGTTTTCCTTCTTGTCGCCTGAGACTGTCAAAGCAGCAGCAGCAGCAGCAGCAGCAGCAGCAGCAGC
>JAOWBC010000002.1:14596265-14608739 GCA_028566105.1 Hypoplectrus providencianus | reverse complement strand
AGCAGCAGCAGCAGCAGCAGCAGCAGCAGCAGCAGCGTTTACGCAAGTGGATGAGAACTCCCGCTTGCCCCATGTGAAATACACGATTGTGTGGCAGGTAGTGAAAGTGGCCACCCGCGCATGCGCAGTTTGGCGGCGAGCGCGCAGACGACTTGCTGAACGGTTCTTGAAAAAAAAAAAAAGAAAAAGAAAAAAAAAATCCCACCCTGTTTGAAGACAGTGTTATATATCTTTATTTATTATATGCGAGCGTTTTTTGACCTCGGTGTTTGTTCCACTCATTAGTTTCACATTCTGAATATTCTAATGAGCAACTTGGAATTCAATTAAAGTAATTAACTTTTTTTTTTTTTTTTTACACCTGGAATACCTGAGGGTGGCAGCATGTGTGAGCCTCTCACTCACTCACGCGCTGACAGGTTTGAAGCAGACAGGTGCAAAAGCTGCAGAAGTTGCGCAGAATATGATCCACCAGTAACTCTTGGGGGGGAAAAAAAGACGCACGCGCTCCTTTATTTACATCGATCATTACGCGCCTAATCGCCTCTTTTTTCCCTTCTATTTTATTTGTTTAATTGACAATGAAAAAAGCAGCTTGGTGTCACTCCACTTCCTCACCTTTCATCCTCACTGCCCCATCCCTTCCCTATGGGTGGCACTGCCAGTGAAAAGTAGCGCGTAAAAAAAAGGAGAGGAAAAAAAAAAAGACGACAAGAGAAGGTAAAGTACGTCTTCTTTAATTTTCTGATATTGTGGCATTTTGTGCGTAAATACGCAAAATGCCGAGGAGGTCTGGAGTGTTTCTAATCGCGCTTGGTGAAATTAATTACTTTCCTGAAATCCCCCTTTTCACTTTCACTTCAAAGGACTTTCCCAAGGGCAGCGAATCGACAACTGAAATTAGGTTGTCGAATATTCAACTAAGCAATTACAGCTATCTGCAGGACTTGTTGAGTAAATTGTACGTTTAAGTGGTTTGTTCTCGCACCTTTTCCGTTGTACATAATTATATATGTACAAAAAAAAGAGGAAATGGAGAAGGGTTTGTATCGAACAATATTACAAATGAGGAATTAGGCTGTAGGTCGAGCGTTTAAATTAGGATATAAATGGATTCAATTCAGTGTTGTACTGTTGTTCTTTTTTTGAACGGTTTAGCCTAATCTAAAAGCAGTTGACACAATGTGGAATTATTATTATTTGTAGTATTGTTAAATTAAAAAAAAAAAAAAAGACTGCACAAATAAATCCGTTTTAATTATTATAATGAGAAGATGACCTATCCAAAAGTGACGCGTCATTTTTCCATGAGCCCTACTGATTGCTCCAACTTGTTTTTTTTTTTTTTTAAATAAAATTATCTATTAACAAGGATTACTTTTGTTTTATTGCAGCGCAAGAAGAAGAAGAAGAAGAAAAAAAAAACTCTCAGTGAAGGAAATCGCTCTTTTGTCTCAAGTAGGAAACCTGACAAGGTGAGGATGATGCGCGCGCCCAGGAGGACCATGATGAGAGACAAACTGAGTCGCAGCATCTCTCAACACCGTGCGCACCCTTTTGTCGGCTTGTCATTCACCTCGATAACATTACTGCAATGAAGCGCTCCACTCCACTCCGCAGGAGCGTCTGCCTCTCATGAAAGAAAAAAAAAAAATGCTATGAATTATATGAATAAGTTACGGTGGAAAGTTCTTATCGGGAGCTGACACTTATAAAAGGTGCGTCTCACTGCCCACCTGGAGATCTCATCTTTTTCTTTTTTTTTTATTCCTTTTATTTTATTTCATTATTTTCTTCAGGGTTATTTAACAATATATAAACACCTTTCTCTCTTTCTTGTTTTTTTTAATACCATGTGTTGGTATTAGAGATGATGGCAGGGCCTTGCTGAGCCTGTTTTAACGGGAGCAGCCATGCAGCATGTTCCCCACTCATCACAATGTCAAGATTCGTTGTATCTCTCCCCCAAAACAGCTTGTTATTTTTGCAGTCTGGAAAAGAAAAAAACATTAATTTATTCAATTTAGTAATTTAATGAACATCTGATAATGATAATAAAAAAAAAGAAGAAAAAAATAACACCAGCAACAATCCAGTGTGTGTTTTCTCCCTCAGCCCGGATGCTGGAAATAACACTTAAATAATTCAAGATGAGTTAGTGAGAGTGGGAGAATTACCTGGCGATAAAGCCCGGGTCCAGCCTCTGAGACGGAGCCAGCACTCCCACCTCACAGCACACTGATGATAAGACTGAATAGAAAAATATCATGCAAATAGAAGGCAGACAGCAGCAACAACAAGCCCATGGGGACATATTCCTAACCCGGAGAGATCGCACACAGTTCACTCTAAAGTGCTAAAGCCATCACTCTGAAATAGGAGCCCCTGGAGGTGCAAGAATCTTCATGATAGCACCAAAACAGTTTATTCTGCTCAACACTTCACTAACTCTGGGTGAAAGCACAACAAATTATAGAGAGCTGATGAGGATAATCTGCATAAAAAGCTCTCATCTAAAAGGAATATTGTAAGGTGAAGGGAGGGGAATCTAAATAAATTGAATTTATGTGAACACAAGTTGACCTCTCGCTATCAGATGGCTTCTCTTTGAGCTGGATAAACAACAACATCTTGTGTTTGCCACTTCAAACCCCACAGAGTGGAGAGTATTTACAGCCACATGAAAGTTTGCTCATTATCGGGGAGGTTTTTTGAAGAAAGGGAGAGGGAGGGGTCCTGATTGTGTACCTGATGTGGTTTTCTTTCTGCTTGTCTGATCACAGCTACAGCCTGGATCTTCCCCCTTTTCCTTTTCTCAGCTGCTCCCATGCAGGCCGGGGCCAAGGCAGGAGCAGTAAATGCACCTCACAGTAAAAAAAAAAAAAAAAAAAGAAGAAGAAGAAGAAGAAAGAAAGAAAAATCTGCAGGATTTTTTTTTTTTTATCATAAATTGCTCCACTTTTTACAGCTGATTTGCAGATTATGGATTTATTAGCAGATAATCAACGTAAATCTGGAGCCAAATATTTCATTACTTTGACTAAAAAAAAAAAAACCCATTTAAAAGCATGACCGGTATTATATTAACTGAGAAAAATAATATTGTTGCAAGTATAATTCCTGTTTTTTCATCACGCAGACTATTTTTATTAACCACTGGAGGAGATTTATTGCAGAAGATTAGGACAAAGGCATTCATATTTCCAAACGAGGAAACAAAATCTCGCAAAAATTTAAATACACACGGAAGAAAAGCAAACATGTCCCACACACTGCGGGACAACAGTGTCGCCTGCATGATGTGGAGAGTATTGAAAGTCAATTTGTCACTATCACACGCCATTAGCTGCAGAATCTTATCTTAAGTGAGCCTTTGATAAAGTGCTAATGACAAACAGTTTAGCGTTGTAAGGGATCCGATTGATTACTATTTAAAGATGATTGCATTTAGATTAGAATTCATTTTGTCTAATGAGGTTTCTTTACAGCTCCCACAATATGTAGAAAACACGCTTAAGTGCAAGGCAACATAATGATGGGATTGGTGGCGAGACAATGGCGACTTCAGCATCACTTCAAATGACTCACACAGACTGTCTGAATAAATGCATAATTAATGTGAATAAAGTTAATATTTTTTTGTGGTTTAAATATGTGACCTATTTTGAACGTTGTGTTCTCAAAATATATTCAATAAGTGCCAAATTAGTTGTGCAGTTCTTTAATCATTCTAATTATACAGTCTTTATTGCTCCTTAGGGCAGACTTTCGTGTCTTTGTCTCAGTGGGAATTATTTTGGTGAAGAACCAAAATATTTACTCAACCACAACCTAAATATTACGCATATCAAGAGGAATTGAGAAATAATCCTCTCATAGAGCACAGTATTAACTTAATCACATTAGGGAAAATACTATTGATAGTGGTCATGATCCCTAGTGAGGGGATCTGTAATTTACAATGAAGCAGCCATACAAGATACTGCAGCAGTGTGTATTAAAGACTGTGGAACAGGCAAATGGCCCTGAGGTTTGAGTAAGTCTGTATGTGTGTGTGTGTGTGTGTATGCTTGAGTGATGGTAAAGAGGGAGAAAAGAGGAGTGATTGTCAGTCCAATCTTTGAGGACCTGAACAGACAGATACAACAAACTTTGAAAGCACATTATGGGAGGAGAATGGCTGCACAGAAGGATGTGGAGTCCGCGAGGTTGATAAGACCTTCATCTTTAAACCGCCGCTTGTCAAAGTATTATATGTAATCTCACACTGCAGAATACCTCCACACCCTGAGGGGCAAACAAAATAGAAGCGGCAATCAAACGACTTTCTCGATCATTATAAAAAAAGAAAAAAACAAACAAACATGCGACCTATCCTACCTTTTGTAAAAAGTCAGATTTTTGAACTCTGATTGCTGCTACCCTCCCACAGGGTGTATGCTTAGCTTAAACCTTCCACATATTCTCTGCCACAGAGCCCTGTGGTTCAAATCCTCCCATACTTGTTTCCCTACAGGCACAGAGATGACTTTTCCCATGATACACTATTTTGAACCATTTAGCGGATACATTATCGCCGGCCTTTCTTCCTCATTATATTCCCCTTATCGCCACAGCATCGCTGCAAAGCCCCAAATAGAGAGTTGTAATTACCCAGACTGCCACCTGATAGCAGCCCTTCTATCAGCTTTATCACTCCAGGTCCTGCTAACTCATCACAGGGACAGAGGGAAGAAAAGGCCTGCTTGTGGCACAGCCCGCCACAGATAGCTCATCTCTCAGATACATTTATAGTTCCAGTTGGAATCAGAGAAAACTGATGCACCAAGGCAATTTTTTATCCACCCTTTCCCTTCAACCCCACAAAGACTGCTCTCTCTCAGTCCTCTCCTAGTCTCTCGCTCTTTATGTGGGAGATGAATTGAGGCTGCCTCGCAAACAAAAAGTGATCCAATCTCCTTGAACCTGTGGCAGCGCAACAACATGCTATTTGGGCTTTTCATAGTGTGCCATCGTCCTTCAGAGCCGAGGAAAAAAAATATCCAAAGGGTGACTTGTTCATCTTTAACATTGCACACGGCATCAAAACACTTGTATGAGAGTTGACATTATAGCGCCTCCAGCTTATTAACAACCTTTGACCCTTATTGCATGTTCCCCTGATGTTATGAATAGGAGATGCAAAAGTGAAATCTAAGGATTTGTGTTCATCTGGGTTGAATGAACAGAAGGTGAAAACACTAAAAAGTTGGAGTTAAAGGTCAAGTTAAAGTCAAGTATTCAAATCATGGTCTTTTCAATGCAACGGTCTGCAAAAAATGAAAAGTGAAAGTTAAATATGATCAAATGAAATTGCAAAATTGTTAAAAGTATTCACAGGTCTCCAATGGAAGATGACCTTTTCTGATTTAGTTTTGCGTAAATCTTTGACTATTATCCGTTTGATAGACGTGGCAGTCTAGCCAAAAGTGATTCATGAAAAACAGGCGTATTAAAAATGATACCAAAGAAAGAAAGGTAATTTAATTAAGCCTGCTCCGGAACACTGACCTTGGTGGTTGGACCAACAATATTGTGAATAATTATTTAATTCAGCATAAGCAGCTGTAAATGCGTGAAGTGTTGTGTAAAACACTTGATGTGTTCGGAGGAGTTTGGGCACTTTTGTTGACACAACTATTGACACTGCAGGTCTCATTAATTCATCGAAAAAGCTTCCAAAATGTCAGTGTTCACAGTCACAGTCTTTGTCTTGCTTACTTTTAAATTACCATTTAATGCTGGTGAGTACGGCCAAAACTTCTTTTAAAATTTTTTCGCACTATCCTTGCCTATTGATTTTTATTATTATTATTACAGAACATGATTATCTGACAGTTCAGGGTGTGTGTCTGCATTTCCATGACACATTCACAACCCTGCATCTCTTCCAGTCCTGTATTGTGCGTGTAGCCATGCTCCTCTCTATCACTTGTAACAATAAAAGGGCCTTTGTGCGCCTACTCATCAGTATGTCAAGGAAGCAGCCAGAGTGACTGTGACCTCCATCAAATGGGAAAATTGTGAGGATGCATTGGAACTCTATGGTTCCCATGGCCCGAGCGCCTTCTGACAGAGGCACTCTAACACCGCCTGAAAGGACAAATCAATCTTATTTGAGGAGATTAAGTGACCAAGATAATAACCATGTCATTGAGAAAGAGAGAGAAAAAAGTCCCACTTTTCAAAAGAGTGAAATAAGTGAATTCCTGCAGATGGCTCATTGTTGCGGCTGAATGTCACATCTCTAGGTGAGCCCTTTAAGGAAGTGTTGTCTGACATACCTCAGGGACAAAAACATGCAGCGATTCCAACAACTGCAGTAAGAGTTCATTATACCAGACACATAACGCTGGAAAAGATTAGTGATATTTGCACCGCATTCAGACGTTTCTATCCGTGGGTGTGTGAGTACATGTGTTTCCTAAGCACTGGCTTGAATGACAATATGATCAATGGGAGGGCAAGTGTCCTGTCAGCACGTCCTGTTCGGGGGGTGGGCGGGGAGGGGGGAGAGGGGGGGGGCGGTGACAGTGGCTGTCTCAGGTGATCTCCTTATTTGATGGACACAGCGGCGGAGAGGTTCACACTAGCCTCTCTCGTGCCGCTCGCTTAATCAGGCCATTACTCATGCACAGCGGCCGGGGGGGCACTTATAGGAAATATTGATCATATTTTGACAGAGTATTCTCCCCTCTCCATAATCAGCAATGCATTACGGCTGCCGATCCTGTGCACACAGCGCACACGACAGCATCATTAGATGGCACTGCAGAGGGCTTGCACTTATCAGCATTCCGAAGCACACAGCCTGTGTTTGTGTGTTAAGACGTTTGCCTAATGATTTTAACTAATCTGTTTATTTCCAATGTTTATCTAAAGAGCCTGTGAGGGGAGGGATAGTAAAGCAAGGAGCACGGCTTTTCAAAATCAAAGACTTCAAAGCGCTAATCGCCCGCGTGAAGATTAATGAATTACTCTTACGAATGCTCCTCTCAGTTTTCACTTGTGCAGTTCTGTTTTTTTTTTTTTTTTTTTTTAATGTTTGGCTGAAGTCAATACCCGTGTAGAGCCACACACTGAATAGATGGCCAGCCCAAAGGCCAGGACCCTTTGTGAGTCAGATCCTCGTCCCGTGGGACATTTCGCTAAAGATGCTGTGACACGCCTAAAGAGCAAAGCTCCAGCGGGGGCCCCGGGGGCTGTTAGCATTTGGCAGCAGAGCCAAAAGTATCTTCCCTGTCCAAATTAAGCCTCGCCAAGGGTCAAGTGAAATCAATATGTTAATCCATAAATTGTCCAGGGTGATAATTACTAAGAGGAACTGTAATTACAAAAGACATTAATTTACTTCTTAGATTTTGTGCCAGGGGAGCATTTCACCCAGCCTTGATCCATCTGGAGGCAAACAATTCATGGAGGAAGCGTCCCTTTTTTTAAAGCAGTGGTCGATTCTTTTAGGGAACAGTAGGTGCACACAAGCTCCCAGTCAAAGTACTTTTGGATATGCTAAGGGATTGTTTGAAGGTCTTCGAGCCCCTGTGTAGCCAGCTCCAGGGTTCTTACATTGATCAGTCAGAGATGACAAAGGTTTCACAAAACACACACTTGTTCTCTGGGACAACGTGTCTTGGACATTTGCATAATAATAATATAAAAAATCTATACGGGCTGTTAAAGGGATAAAACCTTGATGTCCTCAGCTAAAGACACATGGAGTGCCACACAAAAGCCACAGTGCTTAAATAGGGCGACAACCTGTATACATTTTGATCTTTTTCTTCCCAGCCACTTTGAGGCATGGCACAAACATTGCACAGGCATTCTTTTCTAAACCCCAGGTTGCAGCTGGTCTGCCACTCGCTGTGCACTGCCAAGTGCAAGAAATGGGTCTCTTTTATCAGGATGGAGCAAATCTGGGCTAATGTGTCTGGTAGAGTGTGTCCCAGGGAGCCCCGCTCTCCCATTCTTTGGCCATTCTTTCCACTTTTCTCCTCTCCTGCACTTGGGATAATTGCAGTTTAATTGGGTGACAAGAAATGAAAACTGTGTCCACATTATCTAGGATTATCTCTTTTTCCTCCAGCCTGCCATCAATTCAAAGAAGCCCATTTATCAGCGCAGGGAAGCTGATGCTTGGTCAGCGGAGGAGAGGCTTTGAGCACCAGTTAGCAAAATGAAGAGAGAAAGGGGCTAGGAGCGATGGGAGGGGGGCCTGACAGCTAAGAAAAATACTCTTTGTATCTTATCGCAGCCATACATTCATCTTCAAGATGCATATCTTCTGCACACTCTAAATCAATATAAATACAATAATAGTATTTTAAAGAATGATTCCTCCGAAAAAGAAATTCATACAGATATAAAAAAAAATGCCTGTTCTGCCATTGTCAGTTCTCCAACTCAAATTCAAAAGCGATAGTTTGCAGCTTTGAACACTTGAGTTTAATTATCCAGAGACATTTCAAAAAACCGACAACACATCACATCACTTTGGCAACCTGGACAAAACATGTTAATGAATAGCAATAAGTTTCCCAACGTTGTGGCTTGGATGTGCTTTGCAGCCAGCCTCATTCATTTCCTCGGCATTCTTGAATTCTGCACGGCAAGGTTATAAACATTGAGTCATACTCAGTCCAGCCGTAGCTCACCTTCCTTTTTGTTTGAGCTGTACTCAACCTTAAAAGCCTCTTTCAGGATGCATGAATGCACTTCATTTTCTCTCTGAGAACTTTGCTCTGATAGCTGAAAAAAAGGAAGGTTGTTTAGAGAAGGAAGGAGAGACAATGAGGGAAAAAATGAAAGCTTTCAGATTCCATTATGAGCATTGCCCTCTATTCTTTTCAGCTGTTTATACTGTACATTGCTTTCACAATAATTCCCCTTTGCCTTAATATGCTTCCTTGTCGCTCATGCACAATTCTAAATGGGCCTTGCATCAGGGTTATGGTAATACAGTAAATACTAGAAAAATGATAAGAGAGGCATTCTGGGGGAGGATCAGGGTAAAGAGAGCAGATCGGAAAACAGCTTCATTAATACTTTGCTACCCTGTGCACAGAAGAAGATGAAAGAAAAGAGACCTTGCCAGTGCACTACATACGTACCTATTCAGTCTCACGTGCAACATTTAAGATGGCCTGATCATTTGGTGGAAAGAGCAGGCTTTGTGTAGCTCTAAAGCTTGAAAATCCGCTGTACAATGACCGAGCTAGAGTGCCTTCCACTCTGAATGCAACAGGGGACCTACTCTAAACACAATACGTTTGAAGGTTACAGGATGCATTGTCTGCTCTTAGGAGTGCGTTCGTATGTGTGTGTGTGTGTGTGTGTGTGAATACGTACACAGGTTGTGCATAGGGGGCACGCCAAATACAATGTAAATAAAAGCGGAAGACATAATGATTGTAAATGACATTTATAATATAAAAGTGCTGCGTGCGGAGAAAAGTTCAGTGCAACGCAACTTCACAACTGTAAACATTATAGAAAGTTGGGTCATACTTGGATCAGTGCCAGTTAGTGTATCCTTTCCAAACACATCATCACAGGTTGGGTTTCACTTTATATTATGGAACTTGTTAAGTGGTAATTAGTAGGTTATACGGCCATTGAAAGACGCTTGTTATTTTCATTATGTCCAAGGCTAAAATCACAATATCAAAAAAAAAGGGATGTAAATTAAAACATAAATAGCAAAAAGAAGTGATTTGCTAATTCTTTGTTACACGCAGTTAATTGAATTGAGACTACAAAGTAATGTTTACATTATTCAATAAACTTTTGCTTTGGCAAATAGAAAATTTGATGCATTCAGTTTTTCTTAACATTTGACACAGTACCATGACTCTTTTAGATTGTGGTTAAAGATACGTGATAAAGGAACATGAGTCATGTAAATAATCTTGTAGGTGACTTTACATAAGAAATTATATACATAAATTACAATAAAACAGCTTACCTATCAAAGGTTTGACAGTGGCATACAAATTAAGTTAAACTCAATTCACTTGCCGTAATGCTACTTTAAGCAATGAGAGGAAACATTGTTTGTCTTATAATTGAACTACAAATGTGTTCTGATGATATAATTAGCACCTATATAGTCTCATTAACACATTTTGTTTATTATTCACAGTTATATAGAGCGTTTTATTAGTTAGGTTAGTTGTGTAGTTGTTGCTACATTCAGCTGTAGCTAATAAATTCTGCAAACTCTGCACAGGGCGTATGTCATGTTGGTCTATTTAGCAATTTAGCAACTTTACACATTAAAGCTGTTTAATGACTGTAGATACATCCTGGGCAAAGCTAAAAGGAACATAAAGAAGTAATTCATTGATTGTTTTAGGCTAAAGCTAAGCCTACTGAGGGCTTTTTTTTGTATGTTTGTTTTTTTTCTGAATCAGCGAGCCACACTTTAAAGAAATATGCATCGACATAAATGGTAATGCCTCTTTGCTTACTCTGTTGTGACCTATTGTGGAAACAGTGTAAGTTCTGTGCTCATTTCCATTAGGTTTTAATGAATATTAAGTGCCCTTTCAAAGCTGTGATTATAAAAGTTGGCTCATAGCAGTATGACTGATACCTGGATTCAGAATCAAGGCTATGCAGGGATATGGCCGTGGTGAACGGCTGCCACATTTATCCGGGCGGTGTTAATCATTTTTTACACAGGGCAGCAGTATAAAATTGCTAAAGGAGAATTGCTTCAGCCTGGTCAGTGCAGGGAGCAGTTTGTCTAATCAGAGTGCAAATAAGGTTTGATCACTGTCCAGCGTAATCTGGCCCACAAGCAGCATTTACAGCACTAAATCAAGCGTCGGGGAAGCTGCAGGTGCTGCCTCACAGACAGGCCTCCCCCTGGGGGCCCTGTGCTGGGGAATAAACAGCAAATAAATGGCAGTGCTGGGAGAGCGATGAGCTGATTAACTCACTGCAGGGCAGTTTCTCATTATCCCCTTAACCCAGACGGAGACCTACCCAATCTTACACCCTGTCTCACTTACAGTAGGGCGCTGTCCTGCGTCAGCCTGGCTGACATTGTCTGGCTTATACTTTCAGTGAGATAGAGTCTGTATGGATGATGTGTAAAAAAAGAAAAAAGGGAGGATATGTGGGTGTGGATGTGTTAGCCAGTGTGTGTGTGTGTGTGTGTGCTGTGTGGTCCATCTCTGGGGAGACTGCTAATGTGTCAGCTCCATGGCTCATTTCTTTCAATTACAGCGGCTGGACTAGGAGAGCCCACCAGCGGTCCACTGACAGCTCCATATGGGTCCCATCACCGCTTATCACGGGCCACTCGTGGATAATTCATTTACCCTTCATTGAATATGACATATTACCACCAACAAAAGCAGTTATATATCACACAATTCACACATTGTTAATTAAGAGCAGGTTATCGTGACAGTCATTTTGGATGCAAAATTATTCTATTCAAACAGAGGTGGGATTATTTATCTGCGCTACTGAAGAGCTTTTTATAGTTAACACAAAATGGGGAAAAAAGGAAATAATAGGATGTTTAAATAATGGCTTTTCAATACAAAGTTTACTTTACAAAAGTGAAAACTGTATTCAAATAAAGAAAAGTCACCGTTTGATTGTCTCTGGCGCTGCGGAGAAATATTTGATTTTTCTATTGTAAAATGTTGATTTAGCACGTCACCTGAATAGAAAGCGTCCTCAGACATACTTTGAAATGAGCTGCACTGTTTTCCATTGTGCCTTCCCCCTGTGGTTTCAAAGCGAATTAATTAACATGATACAGAAATAGGTAGAATGCAAATGTTGGAGCCCTCACTTTATGCCTGGGTATCCTTTTGTTCCCCTTTATTGTACCAAATTATTTAATTGGGTCTCTCTGATTGTGCACAGACACAGGAAGGAACACAGGCCATTGTTAGCTCCCATACAAGCCACAATACGGTATCAAATTCAATTCCCATCAAAAACGGCAGACTGCTGTAGAGCCCACAGCGGCCCCGGAGATTAATGAAGATCTGCATCAAGGCAAAGCGCTGGTCTGAGATGGGAGATTTCTCCCAAATAAAAGACCCCTTCACCAAGAACAAAGGGGGCCCTGAAAAGCAACGGGATGTTCTGAGAGGATGAAATAAATCAAAACAAAGACAAGAGTTTGGGGTGGGGAGGGGGTAAGCGCTGAAATAAACTGATTTTTTTTCTTGTCAGTTGATTTACTTAATTCAGTCAACAAGTTGAAATCCTCAGTACAAGCCTAGGAGACTAAACACATACTGATTTTATTGGCATTACCGGTTAAAATCCGAACAAAAAAAAAAAAAAAGAAGAGTGATTTCATAATTATTTTCAGGCACAATCATGTATCCAAAAATCACACCTCCGTTTTAAATGACATTGTGTAGGTAAAGAATGGGTTGGGAAGAAAAACATGTTACTCACTGC
>JAOWBC010000002.1:14567843-14587618 GCA_028566105.1 Hypoplectrus providencianus | reverse complement strand
ATTATAGGACCCATGCTAAGCAAAGCATTTTTTTTTTTATTAATAACATTTTCAAAGTGTACTGAAAGCAAATTCAAGATACCTGTGCAGGTAAGATGTTGAGCAGGAGCTACTCTGAAATATAAAACTAGATGAGAAAATATAGATGTACTGGTGCAAAGTAAAATTTACATATTCTGAACCAAATTCACAATTTGTACAGTTTTGCTTTTTATCATTTTCCTCCAAATCAGCTTAATCAATGAAGTTGTGGTGCAAACACAGAAATCCAAGTTAAAGTAACTGATGGGAGTCACAAGACATAAAATTTCCATTACAAGACGTATCATTTTGACATTATCTTTCGAGATTTAAAAGTTTTTATTCTTTGACTGTGATGTGTGTCAGATTATCCACCTGGCTGTCTATCTGTATTACCCTTTCATTTTCACACTGACAGTCTGAAGAATAAAGACACAGGGTTTAAATACATCTCCCCACTGAATGGACATTCTTCACCAGATGTGCAACAGATAGTGTCAGCCTAATCTTTCAAAGCAACAGTATCAACTTTACTATGTATTTATTGGAAATAAGCCTCACAGATTATTATTTTAAATCAGCTCCGAGTTTTAGTTTGGCTCTCTTTTCCAAACTTTCTTTTAATTATTACATTTCTCAGCGAGAGAAGAATAAAAATGCCTGAAAAAAATGCTGCAAAATTAAATTACAGAGGTGTGACTTTCACATAGACCTACAACGTTTGAAACAGAGCTGCACCAGGCAGAGGAAGAAGCCATTTGAGTAATTACACTGGAACGTTTAGTATACTCTGTCCCACTTTATCAGGCATCTCCAGCATTGTCCATAGGGAGTTAACTTTTAGACTGTTTACTGGCTCAAAGGCCAGGCATGCATCTGAAGCCACATAGGCAAGATAATGTATCCCAGGCTACAAAAGCAGGCAAATCACTGTGCATTAAGACTGGGCACACAATAGACAACAATGGCTTGCATAAACACTATTTAGAACTATTCACATGGCATTGAAGAGATGGGCGTCGACTCACTATTGCTGCAAAGCCGGCGCATTGTGCGGAGGTGAAAAGAAGTCTAATGAACAGGAAGCCTTATTTGAGAGAGCTGACAGTAACCATACAACAGCCGCATTGTGCGCTTGCCACCAACCCTGTGGGTCTCTACATTAGGAGAAATGATGAGAAAGTAACCCGAAAAGACACAGTGGGCCCTTGGACCCACGTAAATGCAACCAGACAATAACGGGGGACACAAGCTGTCCCCACCTTTACCCAAAGCTGCACGTTTACATGCACAGAACATCAACCGCTCTCATGGCCAAGGATAAAAGCCCCCTGGCCAGATGGAACTTTGAAGTGCATTTGGGTTAGTTTACCTCCAAAGACTGCAATTTTAGTGCAGCTGCAGTTAAAATATATGTCATACATTTTAAATTATATCAAACTCTGCAGGGGAAAGTTAGAAACTTGAGTTTGGTGCATTGGGCCTCCTCCTCGTCCTCCTCCTCCTCCTCCTCCCCCCACACACACACACATTCACACACATATTATGCCCCCTGCCTCAAGCTTCATCAATCTTCCACAAAGGGATGACATCACCAATAAGCATTGCCTTTTATAGCTTTAAGCAATAAGCCTTATTTACTGATGAGATAAGCCCCCTGCTATTGTCTAGCCCTCAACTTTGCTTCTTTCTCTCGCAGTTGAAGAATCAAACAACACTTTTGGAAGGTGATAGAGCATGCACAGGATTTAAGGCTAAAGCATGCAGAGAGGTTTCCTATTTGGTAGCATCTCAAAGGGCCACATTAGCCACTTTAGTTCAAAGTAGCTGAGGCAGGTGAAATTATAATAATCCAGTGGCCTTTTCATATGCTTATCTAAGTTTTGTTTTCTATACATAAGAGGTAACTAAATATTTTAAAAATCAAAAAATGCTGCTGATTTCTGTGCAACACTTGTTAAAGGCATACCATGCAAGAATTGTCTCTTACTGTCAATAAGGTGGTGAAACTGTCATGGTTTCCTCAGGTTTGTGCAACAAATTGAATTATATGTACAATGCTGCAATATTAACTGCTGACTCCATCTGCATTGAATATAATTTACCTAAATGTTATTTACCTTTTTGTTTAAATCGTTCATACTCTTTATATTTCTACATTCCTAAATTTTTAATACTTTGCATATTTCTACTGATACTTTTCTATATTGTTTAACTTATTTAACTGCTAATAACTTTTATATTTCTTGTTTATACTGCTTGTTTACCTTTTTTTTTTTCTTTTATATTTCTTGTTTCTATTTTTTCTTTATTTTCTCTGTCTTGCTACACTGTCTTATACACTTTGCTGCTATAACACTGGAAATTTCCCTGTTGCGGGACTAATTAAGGAAATCTTATCTAATCAAAACTACTTCCTTCCTTGAGGTTGGGACAAAAAAAGTACATTAGCATTAAAAAAGAAGGGAGGTAGTTACATAGCTGACATGTAAAGTGTGATGCACAGAAGTTAAGTACCATAATGTTACTTCTAATAAAATTGTTAAAAAACATTGTTTGAGGTCTCCTGTCCTCCTCAAGTGGACCTTTTGGTTCCTTATACTATGTATCCTCACTTCCTTCTTTGCTTTGAGACTTTAACATCACCTCCCCTGTGGTGTCAATTATAGTAACTATGGCGACAAAAGGGTAAGGCTAACCCCAACATAAATATTGGTTGTAATAAACATCTGTACAAAGGACTCATAGGGTTGTATTTTGGGGTCGGGCCACACACTTGTAGTGGGTTATAAGTTTTTGGGAAGCTGCATTGCAAACCTAAAAAAATCTAAGATAATTTATCCACTGCATGTTAAATATATTGACTCTCTACTGTCAAACCACAGCCTGGAGAGTTTACGGAGCACAATCATCCATTACGCCTGTGACCTATAATTACTGTTTGTAGGAGTTTTAGTCGGCCAGTCCGTGAGGCCTGTCCAGAGTGGTCACCAAACTGCTGAGGCACCGTGATACAGTGTGGCTTATTAAACCTCACGTGTGCATGCTGGGAATAACTACTTGCAGTTAATGTTTCTTCTTCTGTTTGTTTGGGTTTTTTTTTAACGCAAGATAAAAAATAGTTGCTAGTTTTAAGACCTCTAATAAGTTGGAAACCAATATTTGATACTTTGGTACTTTCTTAAAGTCTGCCACGGAGAAACTAGGTCTAACTAGGTTGTTGCGACAAATCTAGAAGGTACAGCGTCAACATATTCCGAATTGAGTACCTATTTTTAACAAGATAAAAAGCCATTTTCTAACACACTACATCCAGTGTCACCACATGTATTTAAAAAAAAAGGTGCCATTTGTTGTTTGTTTTTCTTAGCTCCACACAGAGTCATGTCAGGCCTTGGGAACTTGTCAGATATTCAGTTTGTAGTCACTTTAGAAAGGCTGAGCGCAGAGTCTCTGGGGAATCGCTCCAGTCTCCCCATCTCCCCCACCCCATGTCACCAGCCAGGAACAAAGCCGCCATAGTCAATTCTCCTAATTTCACTGCAGCCTGTCGAAATCCTGTTCTCCTTTTCTCCTTCTCTTCAACAAGTACTTTATGCTGGGATCAGTCAGGTCTGAGTCGCCCACAAAAACCTGAGGCTCTCGCTTCATCGTCTTTCAGCACCGAGTTTGACACTCCCCAACTCCCTGCCATTCAGGCGCCTGCACCGTGCAATTTGTTTCCATTTGTCAAACAGCAGTATCCATCACAAAAGAAAATGCTGGCACAACAGAAAGTTGGTGAAAAACATTGTGTCCTCAACCCAAAATGGCCTTGAGACTACTTATTTATTGGCCCACAACAAAACAACCTTAAACAATTTACAGCACTTTCCGTTGTTGTAGATACTTGTTACATTATTCTTCTCTCAACTGACAATAAAACATCTTTAACTGAATAGGACGTATCACATCCTCAAATCAGCACCGACGTATCACTCCTCTCTCAAGGTGTGGATGGGCTGGTGTGAATGCATCATTTCATTCACTGCCTCCACATTGTGCTGACTCTTATTTTGTGTTTTATTTCTTTGGGATTATTGTGTGGACAGCCAGGTTTCTCAGACATTTATTTATTAAAGCTATATCAGCACTATGTCGACGGCATTGCTATTTGCACACCTATTCAGATATGTCTTAAAATGGCGCTATTATTGGGAGACGTAGGAAGGTATCTAGTTAATAATACTTATTGTGCAAACTTTGTTGTCGCCATTCTTGTGTTGGCTGTTATCGAGGGGAGAGCAGAGAGGATATATGCTGACTCTGATGTAGATAGCGCCATGAGTATTCCTATTGTGGCAGCTGCCGTGTGGTGCAGTCCCTGATAGGGTTTCCAATGCTGTCAATGCTGTGTCAGGTGCATTAGCACCTCGGAGACCCATGATGCTCCAGCTGCTATGTGCCTGTGTCTCCCCGGGCCCTGGCCGCCAGCCTGACACCCGACACAAAGTAATCACAGATCACAGCGTTTAATCACTGAAACAAGCACTCCAGAGGACCTCTCTGTCAATATCCCACTCTCTCATTATCTGTTTGGATTGCACATCCACACTGTCAGATAAACAGAGTGGAAAATTAAGATTAAAAATATGGTAATTTCATTTCAGGCAGCAGGCTCCTCTCACTGGCCCATTATGCTATTGATTACCTCTGAATTCAATTTCTCTTTTCAATGTAAACTTTAATCTATTCGCAAGCCAACAATTCAACTCCCAAGGGGCTATTTGAGAGTAAGTAACCATTTAATATGACGCTGGCTGAAGATTCACTGGCTTTAATGAATTGTGTAAATCACTCAGCTTTTAAAGGAACTGGTGTCCCGCAGTTCACGACCCAAATCTGGGCCTGGTTAAATACAGCCTTTTATAGCAAGCTAAGTGTTTACTGACAGCCATCTCTGAATGTGTAATCACCGGCTTTGCTCTTTTCTGTGTGAAGGAGAATTAAACAGCTCTGTTCTAATTGAGCTGGCGATGACAAAATTACATTTTAATTGGGACATAATCATCATATCACACAGCCAGCATGCTAAAATAACTGAAAAAAAATGTCTACACCGCTTTATGAAATAACAAATTTTAAAAAATCACTTGACTCAACAACATAATCACTAGGTTGTTCTCCTTAACCACTTACCAATTTGTAGCATCTTGGTCAGGACCATTTGTAACCGCTGACCTGAAGCAAACACACCATTCAGACATAAGAATATAGGATGATGAGCAACAGCAGGAGGAAATGGTTGTTGAGTCAGTGAAATATGAGACAGGTGATGATTTAAAAAAGAAGACAGTACTGAAATGTTCCAGCATTACTGTTTTTCTTTATTTTTTATTTATTTAATTTGCTGTAAAAGTGCACATTTTTATCTAAACTACTACAAAGTGTAAACTTTAATGAAACAATGCAAACATATAGAAAACACACAAATCAATAAATAAAAGGTATAAATAGCCATACTAAATGTAAAGGTTGCACAATATATATAGGGAGGACGCATTTTATTGCAGAAAATGGTTGTTTTATTCCTAGTTTTATTCCAAAATTGGAATTATTACACCTTTAAAGTTGGTTGATGTGACAGTTCATATTAAAGTATACATAAAGAGTTACAGTCTACAGCATTCTTTTTAAAATACAAAAATGATTAATCATCATCAATTATCGGTATCAGCCATGAAAAGCAGGTTAGCACCGGGTATCAGTATCTGCCGTATAAAAGCCCACATCGTGCATCCCTAATAAATACAAAGATATAAATAGTCATTAAGTTATTAAATTAAGTGTTACCGCCAAAGTAAGTTCTATGCTTTTAAAGCAATAATACTAGTTATCAAAAGCGCAAAGAGGAAAAGATTAATATTCCAGCTTAGAAAACTTTTCAGGGGCAATAAACTTCTGTCCCATGTTTCTTATTATCACTGCCGTAATACAAATGTTACTTTAAAACTTAACTGCTCTTTCCTGACAAGAGCTGAGGTAGACATAAAACCACTATCGTCACAGTGCTGGAAGACTACTTAATTAAAACAGTGCAATTACAAGAAAAAAAGAAAATCAATAGTCTGATTAAGGCACAATAATTACTGGAAACATGACTGTCTGCTTCTCGTTTTTTCTAGCATGTTCCTAATAATAAAAAGAGCTCAGTCCAACAAAACAATGTTGGTCTTAAAAGAAAAAAAAATTAAGCCACCAATAATTTATTGCACCAGGATAAACATGTCCAATATCTGCACACTTTTGAGCACCAGTGCAGGATTGACGCTACCCAAGAGGCCAGAACACACATACATAAACATAGCAGGGTGTAATCAATATACAGCCATGCAGTCATATGCTGTCAATAAAGGCACACCCTGCTTCAGATACTTGCCTCTTTTCTGTTTCACACTAAAAGACTATGCCAGTCACAAGCTGCACTCACTCCACTCTAAGGCTGTACTGAACAGGTCCAAGCTTTATGTCGACACAGAGAGACCTTGGGGAAAAACTGCATGTAAAGCCAGAATATTTTTTTATAATAATCACTTGGCTGGCTCAAGCTCTCGTATTGAGTCACTGTGTGTTATCATCAAGTTTGCCTTTATATATCCCTATTTGACCAATGGACGGTATTGTCTTTTTTACAAATCTTACAAAAGTTGCACCTAGCTTGGTGAGCCTACATGAGCATCAAAACACAACAAGTACCACACATGTGTGCTGCTCTTCTTGAATGCTATGGATGGTGCAACATAGTAAAGATGTTAAAGTTAGTCTTTATGGTAAGCTAATGCCAGCATGCTAACACAAGCCTGTATTCATCACATTGCAGTTAAGTTGGTCCTATTGAAAGAGTATTATCTTTCGGGATGATTTGTGAGTTTATTTTGTGATGATAAACATTCAAAGCTTCATAAAAAAAAAAAAAAACCTTGATAATGGCTTCCGAATGTTAAAAAAAAAAAAAAAAAAAAAAAAAGACATTCAGTACAGCCCTACTACACTAGGCCTGCTAGGAGTCTAAGACATTTTACTAGACAGGAAGGAGTCTAAGATTTGGTCAGTGATGGCAAGCACAAGGGCCACAGCAACTCTCCAAACTGTCAAAGAGACGTCTCACAGATGACATAGATGTCCTTGGCACAGCGCACGTCTGTCACTCGCTTTTTGTTCATGTAAACCTGGAAGTGCATCAGGGAAGCAGTGTCACAGAACACAAGCACACAGTCCAATCTAAGCTACGATCTGTTAAGGTGTGATTCATGACAGATCCAGTCGCAGCTGTTTGAAGGGATTTGTCACCCGCTGAAGCATGCAAAAGTGGCTTATTTAGCAGTGTGAAATTCACAGGAAAAATATCAGACATAATCACTGAAATTATTGGTTTTATTTGAGTTCATTTTTTAACTTGTGTGCTTGCTTAAAGTGTCTAAAAAACGCTTGATTTCTTAGTACAAAGAGGCTCTGACAGACCAACGAATTCAATAAGAGAAAGTTTGAGGCAAAGCAGGTGAAAACAGGTTGGCCTCGGCATGAGATCTACTGTCTACTCTGGGATTCTCTTTTCAGCACGGACAAAGGAGCTAGAGGTTGATATCAGATTATTGAATGTATTTAAACCTTGACTGACAACTATAGAAACTTGACGCACAACATGTGGACCATCTCAGTATTTAATAAGTGGTGCTAGACAGTTATGGATGCCGCAGTAATCTGATCTAAGGAGAGCACCCCACAATAAAGAAAGGAAACGTAAGGGGCTTGAACAATGTCGCTACCAATCCGCCAGTGTGCAGGGTAAGACGATACCAAATAATACCACAGTGTGCTGAGTCTTTGAAATCAGTATTTTACTCATTTCACTCCTCTGGCTGAGAAGATACAGTTCCGCTGATAAATTTGTGCGAGGGACAGAGAGAAAATGAAATGATGCCTACTTTTTCTTATTTCACAAAGACCTGTTTGAAGTTGCAATATGGTATCTGTAGTCCCAGACAGATGCACATAAAATGGAATTGAACAATGAATAGCCGGCTCTTATCTGTTCAGTGTCTGAAGGGGAAATACATCACAAATGAATTTCACAGAGAAAAAATATGGACATTCTCTATTACAGTAATCCCCATAGAAAGTTTATCCCAAATCACGATGAAGTTAAACCCAATATTTCCAAATAGATATATTGCAAAGAAAGCTGCTTTTCTAGAATCATCTCTAAAATGATCTCAAAATTACATTATGAGAAAAAAGATTATACGGAGAGTTTCTGCGATAAAATCAGAGGATGTAAATCTACAAAGGCGACAATTTCTCTCTTGAAATTAATGTTATGGTGTTGCGATGCTCCAAGTAGGCACTTTAAATTAAAATGGTAATCAAGTGTCTTTGCATTGTCAGGGTAATGCACATCTTCTCTCGCTTAACTGTATCATTTTGGAGGTGAGCAATGAAGTCTGGAGTTAAAGGGAGAGTCTGGGATTAGTGTGCCGTGGCTGGACTCTTATTTAGTGACAGCCCCGTCCTGGGACAAAGGTGGGTGTGGTTACCTGTTTGGCTGTGTGCAGCAGCGAGGCCGCCTCCGCTCTGCCTGTCTGTTGGACCATCTGGTAAAAGAGCCCTTCTCGGTTCTGCAGCAGCACATATGGCTCGTCATACTCCTGGATCCTGCCGGCATCCAGGACCTGCAATCACACATACAATGCTGGGTGTGAGTGTGTGTCAGCACCTGTATACTTTACTTTGGGGAAAAGTGACATTTCAGCTGTTTCGCTGCTGAGTGATGCATGCAGACGGTGCAGGATGAATGGGGAAACAGTAGTTCTCTGCACATAGGAACCATCCATTTTATGTGACTCATGCGACGGCAAACACCGGTGCCTGTTTGTGCTCTGCAGCTCCACGGACAATGAGCGTAGCCTGTTAGCAGTGTGAAAGTCGAAGCACGCTGACTCTGACAGACTGAAGATCAGTGATTTATCCATGTATTTACCCTGGCATTTCAGTGGCTCAGGGGTGGTCCTCAGTCAAATCCAACAATCACACCTTTAAGACACTCCAGAAGATTACCATCATTTCTGTGTCATCACATGCCATAAAAACCACACAAAGAATAGTGCCAATTCAAGCAGTTTGGAAAAGACTACAATTATATCACAGACAAATTTTAACAAGCTCGATCCCCTTACAGCTGTAATGAGCAGTTTGTTATCGCTAAAGCCCAGTATGAGGGAGTGTTTAGTATGAAAGGGGGACTTCTGCAGCTGCCGTCATAATCGACAGGATACTAGGAGAAGGAGTGTGTATCTTGGAAAACACACTCGGTCTAAATATGGTACAGCTTAAGATTTGGACAAGGCAATTCAGGTGGGCCCAGATTTAGCTCTCCCAGGGTGCGCAACAATCTGGGGGCATTTAACACGAGTGTAGGTGTGAAGCAGTCCCCGCCGTGTGATATTTGGCTTTCCTCAGCAACCCTCTCAGTGACTGAGCAGCCACCAGGTCGTGCCCTGTCCTCCATAGACGCTTAACAAATGCTGCCACAAATGGCACTAATTGGCACCTCTGCAGGCAGTAGCAGGAAAGGGCCAAAGATCAAGTGGCCCGAGCGCAGGCTCAATGAGGGGGAATGCTGTGAGGGTGAAATCAGGCCAGCTGTTCCAAAATAAAGCAAGTGAATTAAAACTCTGTAAAGATTGTGTAGCAGGCTCTTTGAAAATAAAAGAAGAGGTGTTTGTTAGCTCTGAATCTCAGGTGTATATGGCAAGCAGCATGAAAAGGAAGTGCGTGTTTCTGTGGGTTACTTTATGTTTTACCTCATTCTGTACACAACAGGAGCTCATTTTGTCATAGTTCATAGGAAAAAATGTGATTGAAAAGCACCAAAGTCTACTTGCTTATTTGAAGTTTAACCACATTTTTCTGTCTTTTAACAGGACAATGGAAATTTCCTGTGTTCTTACTTACCAGCATTCTGTCACAGTCAATGATAGTGTTGAGCCTGTGAGCAATGGTGAGGACTGTACACTCTTGAAACTTGTCCCGGATAGTCTGCTGGATGAGGCTGTCAGTTCTAAAAGGGAGCAGGGAACACAACACCTCAGCACAAAAAAACTCTCTTCCTACAGACCCTAGGGCAGGGATTTTTACTTAAGACTGAACAATGGCTCATCAGCAGCGAGGTATGTGCACTAGTAGGCATAATAAAGGAAGGATGGTGCGGCACCTTAAGTTAAAGAGACATTTCACCCCCCCAAAGGAAATATTTTCCCTCTTACTTTTAGTGCAGTTTATCAATCTACTTTTTTTTTTGTGAGTTGCCAGGTGTTGGAAATATCAGCCAGAAGTCACGACCCTGTTACTCAAGATAATCCGTAGATCTTGATGTGTGTGTGGGTGTAGGTAGAATAGTTTAGTTCCTATGTAAAACTGATCACAGCAAGATCTGTGGATAATCCTAAAGAACAGGGTCTTGACCTCTGGAAAGAGACATTTTACTGTCTTGAGTATTAAAATCCCAGTGTCAATAATTCCCTTATATTCCCAAGAAGAATTTCAACATGCAATATCTCAAACAAAAATAAGTATGTATATGTATAGATTTTTATTCTGGCGTGAGCTTTCCCTTTAACAAATATGTGTGGTTTATTTTGACTTGATGATTGTGTTGCTGCTGCTATATGTACAATCACATTGTTCAATTCTGTTTCTACACATTTTTGGATTCTTCAGGAGATACTTACAGTGCAATTGTTTCAGTTCAGTGCAGTGATCAATATGCTACTGTGTGAAATAAACTAGGCTGACTGTAATTGTTTTCCTTTCACTACAATTATTCTTTTTAATAAGTAAAATCTGTTTACAGTCTCAGTTGCTCTGTAAACACTGGTAATTATAGTTGATATAGTTGATACTTTTTTGCATCTTTAAAGATGGGCTCATTTACTGTATGAGCTAGCAACAGCAGTTCCACAATTTAATTTAACCCTGACGTAAAATGACTACAATAAACACACTACATGCGCAAAGGACTGTCAGCCACTTATTTTAAATGTTTTATCTGCAGACTCAAGTGTCCCCTGACCTTGGGTCCACATTGGCTGTGGCCTCATCAATGATGAGGATGCGGTTTTTCCGGAGGATGGCCCTGGCCAGACACAGCAGCTGCCTCTGGCCCACGCTGAAGTTAGAGCCGGACTCAGTCAGCACCGTCTCCAGCTTATTGGGCAGGTCCTCTACCACGGCCTTCATCTGCACCTGCAGAGAGGGAGAGCAGAGCCCCAACCCTTCATTACCCCTTCATAAAGGCTTCCTGTGGGGATGTCTTTAAAGAGCTATCCAAACACACCCATTAACCGCCTGGCACAATGCAGGGCCAGGTCCACTGATGACCTTGGCCAGTGCTCTCTTGTGGCCAGCCTCTAGCTTTAATCCAGGCCACCAAACCCATTCAGAGGCAGGACCAGGAGCTGAAGCCCTTCACTGTGGGGGGAGCCTTCATCCTGGTTGGCCTGACTGCCCAAACACATCTCCCCCAGCACTTTCAATGGTTCCCAGTTACAAGCCGCACATTGAGCTGGGCCCCATGGCCCTAATGGGATTTCCCCCCATGACTTGTGGCGAGCAGGGAGGCTGAATGGCAGCATTGTACAGGGGGACAGAGGGATCCCCCCCTGGGCCGGCGAGGGGGAATCATTCAGAGCCACGCTGGAGTACCTCTTGGAGTGCATTCCACAGGTCCTCATCTGTGTGCTGCCTGAAAGGGTCCAGATTCTTCCTCATGGTGCCCGTGAAGAGAACTGGGTCCTGTGGATAGATGGATATAGAAAGAGAAGGCCGTGGCCAGTTAAGATAATGACAAGGGGGAAGATGTATGAAAGGGTTAAGACAAGCTTTATAGAACGCCGCTAGGCAATGTTTGAGGGGAAGATGTTCACAAAGGGCTTGCACCACTCAGGAGCTCTATTCACTGCTTTTGCCAACTATGCTTCAATAAGTTGATCTTTTTACTTGGAAAACCAGAGCTTGTGCTCCGGTGTCAGTGGATAATAACTGTGCAACATTGTCTGAATATATAATAAGGTACAAAAAAGGTGTCTTCCAGTCACTGTTAACGTACAAAGACTCAGTATTCGAAATGACAATCTCAAAACATCCACCAAAAGTAACAGCTTTACTAAAACGCACCAGCATCTGTCATGAGGGGTTATCGCTCCAGTTGACTACCCTCATGAAAGGACAGCCTCTGATCTCAGACAGCTCGGATGTCCAAGATATGTATTTATGGTGAGCCACACACCTGTATCAAGGTTCAGCCGCACAGCCATCTTTAAGAGAGTAAATAAAGCTCTTTATTACAGTGCCGACGAACGAGCCCACAAGTCCACAGGCACTGTTCCAACATGTCACTCTGTTTGTGGTGAACCTGATAAACAGGAGCGAGTCGGCAGCTCCCCGTGTCAGGTCAGATATTTATTCATAAACCCTGCTTCAATGTTGAAGTGAATTACTGAACACTTGCTAGGGCTCTCCCAGGTCGTCATACAGAGGCTGTCTTGCCTCTCACTGTACAGAGCTGCTGTAGATAAGCTTTTCATATCCCTTTTTATTTTTTTTTATCAGTGAACAAATACAGCTGCACCTTTAAACATAACTGTTCATTTATGATGCTTAAAAGTATAATATGTAGTGTTTGCACATCCAAATGTCTTAAAGTGATTTTCCCTATGTTTATGTATTGTTGACTTGCATCCATGTCATTGCATTATCCCAAATGTTTACATGTATCATCATCACTTATGAATGGTAATACATTTGGTTTGCACAGCTTTGTTGTCTAACAGAAGTTGTCATAAACTGGCTATTTAATCCAGTTTCAGGGAATATTTTTTTTAAATTTACTTTATAGACCTTGGTTGATCTAAACTAACTGTATAACTATAACTATATATCTTAACCGGGTAAGGATTTTTAATCATCATCGTCTGGATCTTAAGTTATCAAGGAAACAAGCTGAGCAAACATCAGCCACAGCTCAGCTCTTTCCCTGACATGGTCAAAAATTGTTGAAAAAAAAACAACAAATTTTTAATTGTGAAACTTGTTCATTCAGCATTTTTTACTGTTTGGGTTTTTTTTAGTCACAGGGTCCATTTGTTTGGGAGAAGAGGGGACTTCTGTTTATAATTCAAGCTTCCAGTAAAACCCTTCTGAACACTGAAGGAATTTTAATTGGTTGGTCTAATTGCTCTGTCTTTGGTTATTGTTTAAGAGCATAGACACCTGCTTACGTAATTATATACTGCATGTTGAATTATATCATATTCATTTGTATAAAAGATTTTAATGACATGTAGCACAATCTATCACAGGAATACAGGTGACGCAGAACAACAAACAACTGCACATAATGAAAACTGATAGGCTTCCACTGTATCCTCCTCACAGTTAGGGTGGGAGTGATAAGTCAAGTTTACTCAAGATATTAATCTAACCTAAAATCAAGATAGGAATTGTTCACCTGGCAACTGTGAGATTAGACCAGGAGGAAAGTACACAATGAGTCTACAAGGCTGAGTGTCCTGTGTTGAGGTTACAGTTCTTCTAGTAGTAATGTGACTCACTATCCACGCCTCCATCTCTGCTCTCTACAGGTCAGCTTCACTGCCAGTGCTGCAGCAGAGAAAAGAAAACCAGCATGCACTCAGGTATGTAAGCACACCGATTTATGCAGTGTACACACACAGCATATGCCCCTTATATACAAAATCATGTCTCAACAAACCTCCATGTAGGTCAGAAGACTCGGGACTAACTGCTCAATTTTCATCCAGAGAAAATAAAGCTTTCAGGACTTCATCCCTGCTACCTGTGCCTTAGAAAATGTTCCACCTCCTTACTTCCAATGAGCTTTCCCTTCTGTCACCAAAATAACGCCTTGTCATTAAGCCAGCTGAAGTCCCAATTCAAACTAGTTTTGTGACACACTTTAATTGAGGATTCAATGTTAGGTCGGAAAAACTGCTTTCAAGCACAGCTTTCCATAGACCGATTATGTGCTTCACCAATTCTAAGCCCTCTGTTTGCCACAGAATTCATTTTTCACTAAGTCATTCCTGAGAATTCAATAGAAACTGAAATGGATCCTTTTTTAATGCCATATGCTAATAAAAGCTTATCATAATCAAATCTGTGGGTGGCAAATAATGAAACTCCTCACTGGCAATGTATAGTATACATATCACACTAGAAATTCCACGTGAAAAGGTAAGGCAACCAGCAATTTATATCAAGATCATTTTTCCATATGAAAGGCTGGCTGAATATCAGTTTATCTCTAACGTGTCACAGGAGAAGAAAAAGGCTTTCAAATGGATTTGTGTCAATCCAAGAGACTTCTCTCTATAGAAGTTTATAAAACTAAGAGCAGGGTACAGAAACTCTACTGGTAAGACTTCATATCATGAAAAAGCCATCCAGTATGTGATACAGATGGGCGTGCGGTTAAAGTTCTGACTTGTAACCTGCCACTTTGTGCAAGTCTCTCCCTCTAGGAGAGACAGAAAGAGTAAACAAAATCACATCAAACACACATCACATCCATCTCAAACTACTTTGGACTAGGAAGTTAAACTTTATCTGAAGTAGTAGCAATGCCAGAAACCTATCAAATCCACAGAAAAGCATTAATGAAACTGTTTTTGGGCATCTTGGCTGCACCCTAGAAATGTTTGAGACTTGGGCTAAGTGACGGTGTACAAGGGGACTCTGACTGTGAGGATGGGGGAGACTTCTTCTAAGCAGCTTTCCCATGTTTGGGGGGTAGAGGGCTAATCCTCTGTCAGGGATGGGGAACTGCTCTCTTCACAGTACAGGCCGTGGGAGTCTTCTCCCCTCCCTCCACTCTGCTGACACTCACCCGCAGGCTGGCATTTTCTTAATGCCGTATCAGTTTCAACAAGCGGAAATAAAGTTAAACTGTCTCAAGGCATCCGTTTGTCTCACTTTCAGAAATCCCCTGAGAGACGACTGTAAATTTCCTCACTTGTTTTAGCTTTTTAAAAGCCAGGCGTGGAGAAAAAAAAAAGGGGGCCAAAGCATGAAGGTGTCTGTTACCAGTGTTCATCTGACATTTCTGCCATTTCTTAATCATGAGGAATCAAAAGAAGTATAGAAGAAGTCAAAGCTAAAGTCCAGAAGTTATATATATATATAAAAAAAAGGCAGAAAACAATAAACAAAGAATCATATCATAAGCTAAAAATTAGACTGATCTACATAGTTTCTAATATAAGTGATGATATCTAGTGTTGTAGTAGTGTTCTTTTTTTCTTTCTTTTTTTTTTCCACATATACCCTTGGTTACAGTCTGCAGTTTCAAGTGCCAAGACACAACAGCTGAGACTAAGTCAATTTAAAAATGGCACCTGAGGGATGATGGACATTTTCTGGCGCAGGGTGTGCAGACCAATCTCCGAAGTCAGAAAGCCGTCAATCATAATTCGTCCCTCAGGTTCTGCCAGCCGGAACAAGGCAGAGATCAGGGAGCTTTTACCAGCACCAGTGCGTCCAACGATGCCAACCTACAGTGGAGAAATAAGAACTATTTTTAGATCTATGAGAAATACCAAATCACAAAAACATTATCTTGTTCCTTCAGGCTATTAATCATACTTGTGATTATTGTGTCAAAAGAACATGCCATATGGCTAAACACAATGGAGCCACTTGTATCAGGCTGAGATAAAAAGCGATTGATGGAAAACATTTATTCTACAACAAGCAGGTATAACAAATCACTTTTTTTGACAGTCGTCATATGACATTGGCAGATAGTGGAGGAAATGCTGGATTCTTAAGCTGCTGTTGAACATCTATTAGTCACGTTTCAAGACTAAACATATTCCCATATATTGGTTGTACCATTATATAAGCTTATTCACATGTCATTAGGGGAACCCATCTTAATGCCAACTGTATCATTTTGTGTTGGACCCTTTGCATGTTTATGATTCACCACAGCTATTTTAAAATGTGCTATATTCTATAAAAGTTTTTATTTTGTAGTCCAACGGCTTATGGATTGCAAATGCCAACGTCAAGGTTAGAAATTTGTAGTTATCATTAGAACTCCAGTTCTGTTACAGCAGGTGAAACCATTACGCAAGGCTTCAAAGCAAAAATAAAGCTTGATGGGCATAACCACTCAGGTTTTTGTACATGTATTTCATGTACTGTAACATCAGGATGTAAGAACACAAAGGCTGTATTCAAACTAAGACAAGCCACATCTATATGGTTTACCATGACGATGGTAGGTGGACTCTCTGCCATAAATTGCCCAATTTTGGTGGCTCAGGGGATTTGGCTGACTCACTGGGGGTGACAGACACTTAACTAAAACACAACACAAAATATCTTGTTATTTTTTAAAAATGCTTCCAGTTACATATGAAAATGTAACCTTAGCAGGCCAAATTACACTATGGTGGGCAGCTACAGTCTGAGTCTCCTGCCATGCTTATACTTCTGTACTAAATGTTAACATAGGCTACTGCTAACAATGACAACATTAATGGGCAGAATTTTAGGGAGTACGACGTGTAACATCTTAAATTCTATGGGAATATAATTAGTATTGGGGGTATTTAGCAGAGACCTATTAATTTAGTATTGAATACTGGGCCGAGAAATGCAGCCTCTCTAGCCAAATGAGAACTTATCACCTGGTGCGTATGCCCAAAATAGCGTTTTTCATTGCAATACTGCTAGTACCCACTAGGGAAAATGAGAAACATGGGGGACGAGCGGCACTGTATTTTGTAATAAATCTATGGCAGTTGGCTGTAAACCATGCACTGGACAAATAAACACTTTGGTAAGATAAAGATACTGGATTAGAAGTTAATGTCACCCCCTATGTCTTATATAAATGCAGGGTCTCTCTGCCATTACTGTGGTATAAATACCTGCAAGTGTTTCTGAACACTGAGCTTACACAAGAGCCCCAAACACAAACTAGAACCAAACAGAAATGGTGCCAACAATGGCATCAAAAGGCAAATAATTACTTGTTCCAATGAACTGGGCTGCTAATGCTGCTCATTGCTGCCTGCCAACACATACGCTTGTTATATGCCATTACACAGCCAATGGACAACCTTTTGTTTGGTTTTCTCTATCTTTACCTACAAAGGTGGAGGAGAGAAAGGACAAAGCTCAATGATCCTGTATCTAAATGAACTCCAACATTATTAGATGTACAAGAGGAGGTTTGTCTAAATGTGGCACCACTTACATTTTCCTCTATAAGCACAACGCTTGAATGTACTAGAAGGACACAATAACCACTTCTCTGAGCCATTGTGAAAGCAAACAGCAAAGCTATCTAAATTGACAACAAACTGCGAGAGAGCTGTGCAGTGGGCTGAAACAGTAAAAGGGCCTCAAGAAACACAGGAGATTATCACATGAGGGAAGCAGGAATGCACCACTGGATGCCTTTACCTGGTCCTTGTAGAAAACCTTTCAGAAGAGGAAAAAATATTTCCCCAACCCCTTGTGACCTCATGTCAAGAGGATGTCACAGACACATTTCCTGCGACAGTAGAATATGACAAACCTCTTTCTGCAGAAAGTGCAGCAAAGAGTGCAGAGAGATAATTGCACTGCTGACAGAATAAGCAACCTCCTTGTAAAACACAAATGCTGAAGAGTGGATGCATGCATTGAAAATCTTTTTTTTACTCAGACATAGGCATTCCAGCCAGGTGGAAGCAGGGGTGAGAAAATTTGTTTATGTTTACCAAAGATTTTCCCACTTGGAAAGGGACATGGGTGTAGCAACATTATCATCTAGAAACTTATGTCAGGTGCTCCTGTTCAATGTTCAGTAATCTCATACCATTACACCATCATATACCATTCACTTTATCTCAAGCTATACAATACAGCACCATACTAGGTCTGGATTTACAGTAAATTTTTAAAGCTACTTGAATAAATGGTCACTAATGCGTATTCTCTAATGCATTTGCAGCTACATTCAATTTGTAACAGTCATACCTTCCTTGGCTTTCATTAATCAAACTATAAGAAATAGCTCAAATTTTACCTTATTTCAGACAAATGCATTAGATTGTCAAAGTTCACCATGTTGTGCAGTTACAGTTCATCTACAACATAAAGAGAAGGAAAGAGAGAGATCTTAAAGCCTTTGATAGAAGTAATATGGCCTTATTAACCTATTTCTCTCTGAACAATGGGAGGACAACTGTGGTATTGAATTGATGTGTCTATGTGTTTGTATTTGATTATGTACATTTTGTTACTGTACTGATGGCCAGATTGAATAGATCTTGTACTGTAGGAGGTAGGTTTCCTTGTGAAAGGGTGTGAGGGGGACTGTCAGGATGCACAAAGCTTTTCACCCCCATGGCATGTGGCAGAGATCCCTCCCATGGGCTGTCAGAGCCAGGGCCTCTACACTTATCAACCCATCCATTGTGAAATCAGCCGCCCTGGCCAACCATAGCCATGCAAAATACACCCCCTGCATTAAACACAATTTCAATCATCCTCAACCATCTCCGTCTGCTTCCCTCTCTCTCCTCCCTCGCCCCTCTCCCTCGGCCTCTCCTCTCTCTTATAGTGAATAAACAGTTGTCACCGTCAGGTAGCTCAAAATGCAAATTGGGAACAAATGGATCCACTTGAACAGTCTTAATTACATGATATGTATTCCATGAATCACAAATGGTATAGTCCTGAAGATTCAGCAGTACAATATGGTGTCCCTTTAATAATTGATTTGAAAATAATGCCACATAAAAAAGAATCACATCACGCCTTCTACACTAGCTGCATATCAACCTAAGTCATGGCTGTGCACACCAGTGAGCATGCACAGGTGGGAATAAAGACAAGAACCTTTTCTCTGGATGTGAAGACGACTGTCAGGTTCTTTAGGACCAGAGGCTCACTGGCACTGTAAGAGAAGTTGACTCTGTCAAAGGTGATGGAGCCTGCTGAGGGCCAATCATGCGGTGGGTGTTTGTCCATCTCCCAGGGTGCTTCACTCTCCAACTCTGCATACTCAACCACTCTCTCCACTGATGTCATCTACAAAAAAGGAGGGAATTTTAAGTGTACATGCAAAAGTACATAGTACTGATTTTGAAGAGAATTATTTATGGCTTTAAAGTAGCTCCTTTGTTTTTCTGAAACAATGGAAAAATGGCAGTTCTTCAGTAAACCCAGTGTAATTGAACAAAAAAAGAAAACAGTATAAATGACAAAATGCCCTTGTAGTACTTGTAACTTAAGTCATCTCTGAACCAGGGAATTGTTGATTTAAAGGAGCAAAACCAAGATACAGTTTGGATGCCAAAAACGCATTTTTAGAAAAGAGCAACCAAAATTGAAGCAACCGAGGCAGAAACATATTGACTATATGTGTGTTTTCACTTAAGTAATTGTAACGAAAAAACACAATATGGAGTCTGCTGTTAATGTTTTCCAGTAACTGACATTTTTAAGGACTGTTTTTAGTTAGCGAATATTAGCATCTTAATTAGTATCCCTACCAGTTTGAATTACACTTTGTCATCATCACTCATTGCACTTTGGTAACAAAGCTAGCTAGCTAGCAATAAAGTGAGCTGCTAAATTAGCATTTGCTATGCTAATGTTAGCTGATTCAGCTGGGCTGCTAACTTGTTTATTGTTTTTGT
>JAOWBC010000002.1:14540309-14560975 GCA_028566105.1 Hypoplectrus providencianus | reverse complement strand
CTGTAATTTATGATTTATGAGGCAGTGTTTATGCATGTTTATATGCCTTTAACAGTGCTAAGTCCCACTTAAATGCCAGCCAGTGTCAGCTGGTGTCTAAGCATGCACATGCTGACAAACTGAATTTGCTCGCATGGATAAGAAGACCTATGAATGTAGCTATGGACCCCACAGTTAGTGGTGTGACTTGGTCAAGAGCCTTCACACAAAATCCTCCACTGAAAGACCCCTGTACTCACCCCTTATTGTCTTGCCCTCCTCCTCTGCCCCCTCTGTGAAAATAGAGGCAACCCAGGATTTAAAGGTCAAGTCTACACAAAAGCAGACAGTCCCTGAAGCCTGAGGTGTTTTTAATTGACATTTCTGTCTTTGTCCCCTGACCATAAAGAGAGAAGAGAAAGAGCCTTTTCCCAATACACTAAATTACTACTAAATGAGACCTGTGAAAAAAATGGGGCTCTGGGGTGTAACCAGGTTCCCCCAGCTTGAGGGAATCCCCTTGTTAGGCTGGTATGGGGGCAGTGCTGAGGGGCTGTGAAGTGCTTACTCCACCATAAAGGGGGGAGGCTCTGGTGCAAATCCCCGCACAGAAGCGGCCTCTCCCCATAGAGAGAGATAAACCAGTTAGGGCATTGTTTATGAAGTTTCACTTTATTCCCCCCTGACAACCATTTAAACAATGACTATGGGGAAATGTCCCTCCACGAATGAGCAACAATAGTCAGGATCAGCAGCCTTTCTACGCGGCTAATACTTTGATAAAAAGAGTGAGAATCGTCCTTCCTGAAAGCATTAAAGACTGCTCCATGAAAGACACCTGCAAACAAGAGCAGAGAGCGGCACAAACAAAAGTGTTCTGTCCAAAGGATGCCACCTTTATGCACTATCACAATCACTTCCCCCTTTCAGCTGCAGCAAAAGACCCGCAGTAAGAATGTGCTTCATGTATCCAGACTTATTTTGAAATTTTCCTCATAGAGTTAAATGTGTAATATGTCCATGGTAACACAGGTAATAACTTATATGGTGGAAGTTGTACACATACAAGTCTTAAGTCTGCTTTCACTCTTTTCAGTTGGACCTTTGCGCCTTCTACAGACTTATTATTTTACTCCAGCCATTATTCACCTTATTATCAAAATGAGGGAAACTATAGCAGACAAAAAGCTTTTGTGCATATGATCTTTTGTGCTTTCAGCGTTTAAGATGGCTTTTGTCTACTGTGAGATGGGTATCTGCCACAAACATCACTCAGGCATTGTGGAGGGGGGATTCGTTTTCAGCGCGCCTTTGTTCTATTCTTTGGCCCTAACCAAAGAGCCACGCCTGCTCCTCTACCTCGAATTGTGCAGTGAACATTCCCTTCTTTGTGGTGCTAGGTGCATGAGCTGGCTCATCTCCGCAGGCTTTCGTGGGAGATGGCTGTCACGGTGGCAGGGTGGCATTTGGTAACCCAACCTGGTTATGCACCAGGGTGGCCCTCGGCTACCAGGCCCATAAGACTGTGGAGCATTAGGTGAATTGCGCTAAGAGGGGCAAGTCCCGCTCTGGATCTGTTCCAACTGACCTGTCCCCTTTCCCCTCTACCACGCTTCCAGCTCCACTCCTGCAGACACATCGTACGCCTGCTGCTCACACCTCTCCTCTTTGCCACTCAACACATCCTTCTTGTCGCCCCCTCCCCACCTCCCCGCTGTTTTCTTCCACATCATCCCCATCATCCTGTGGCCTTTATTTCCTCTTTGGTACCTTTTTTCTCTCCCAATCACTTGCTTAGTCTCCAAACACATTCTCTGAAGATGCCGCTTCTGTTGTGTCACACTGAGGGAGCCACGCCCTCAGCCTATGTGCACACTTTTATTAAATCTGTGCAGGCGCTGGGCCGCGCTGGCGGGTAATCCTACAGTAATTGTTTCCAGATTAGGGGACCCGGACCACAAAGCAGGTTTAGCCAGGCATGAAATGGCCTTCCCATGCTGCAGCGCCAGCGACCAAACCTGCCGAGGTGAGACTCACCTGGATAAAGTCCACAAACGTCCAAGGGAGCAGAGAGTCCAGGTAACCGATGTCCTTCGAAAACCTGTTGAGGATTCTTCCTGAGGAACAACACAACACAAAAGCACAGATAAAATGACATTAGATTAGAATGATAAAAGATGGAACCAAACAATTTGCATCATTTGTACAATCAGAAAAATATAATCAGTAAATAAATGCAATGCAATGTGTAATTTTAAAGTTGTGAGGGAACAGTGTATTTATTATGTAATGTCATTATTTTAAGTACTATATAGCATTTGAAAGAATAAATCTAAAACAAATAAAGATATTCTTTATCCGTGAGTTGCTCTGCACCCATAAAAAACAATATTTAGTTTGTTTTAATTTCCACCAGTCTCCTTCGATTATTGAGCAACTGTTACCTAAGTCTCCTTCAGTATAATAGAAAAGAGCTTATACACCGAGTGTGATATCAGATGCAAAACACAGGCCTATCTAGATTAAACAATGAATCATTATTTGTCTAGCATTTCATAAAGACTGCCCTACTCTTGTCTGAATACACGAGGGAACCTTTTGTTTGGAAACAAAAGGGCAACAGAAGCTGCGTACCTGCCTTTATGTTCTGACTGGCAGTGTCAGTGACGTTAATTGAGTTACCTCCAATCTGCTCAGGTGTTCATTATTTTGGCTGGTGCTCTGCAGGTGCTGTGGCAGCTCTTTATTGTGACTCCTTTAGTAACTTTGCTCCCCTATTCTGATCCCACAGCACATAAGATTACACTCCAGCTGCTTTCACACACTGTTTACTGCAGGGTCAGTGATAGCAAATCCCCACACTGCACTACCTAAAGGCAGGCAAGACAGAAAGGCTTTCTCTATCTCTGTCCCTGAAGGACGCCACCAGAGTCTCAGAGGAGGACAAAAAGTACCAGAGCAGTGCCACTTCAGGAAGTGGGCTCAAATAAACCCTCGTCCTACGAACATATTTTACATAAAAGCAGGGTTCTATACCTTTTCAGTGGTCAAATTCAAGCACTTTTCAAAGGACTTTCAAGGTCAATTTGAAAGTATTTTCTAGTACCTCACAACAGATGTAAATTGTAAATCGTTTTTTTACTAATTGCAAGCCCTTTAATTAAACAACCTAAGTAGCCTTATGTCATTTTTCCTAATTACACAACAGCATGCCATTTCTGTCTCAACATAGTCAGATGTTTACATTCTCCTCTGCTCACTGGATACTGAGCTGCTCCCACACACAGGTGAGCACACTCCCACCAGCGGAAAGAGAGCACACGTCAGAAAATATGTCACGTCAACCACCTGTGTGGTGACCTTACATCAAACCAGCAAGTCAGTCAAACATGTGGAGTAGCACAAGAAACCCATTTTAGATAGATTTTCTTATTTTTTCCATTACACATGTGATAAGATATTGTTGGATGGATGGTTGTTGCGAGAGAAGTGAAGAACAGTGGAAATTGCAAGCATTTGAAAATACACACTTTAATATGAGCATTTTCAAGGATTTCAGGCACTTGTACAACTCCCGGAAAAGAATCACTGATCAGATCGATACTGAAGCAAAATGTGGACAAATTTCTCCTGAAAACATTGTAATATGTAATTCATTATGAGGAAAAATATATTCCTTATCTGCTGCAGCTTTATTCTTGTCATGTGACCACTATGGGTGTGGCTTCCAGCATAGCATTATATTTAGTATTATAGAAAAGCAACAATAAAGATTAAATGGAAAAGTTAAGTAAGCAAATGTAAAAACCTTTTTTGCATTTTGCCTGACCAGGGACCAGGACACAGGGCTCTATGTCAGTAATAGATGGTATATTTTCCCATTTTGCATCCTTGTTTTAATTCAACAACATCACAGCTATATGTTGCTGCAATGCATAGTTGTTAATAACTTTGCGGTACTACTAAAAAAAATCTACAACAGCAATTAATTATCTAGACTATGGATATGATAGTGAACATCTGTGAAAACACGAAAACATTGCTTTTCAATGTTCATTATTAAGGCCTAATGTTTAACAGGGTGTAACTAATCAGTACTCTGGTTTAATTTTGAATTTATAGTCAACCTACTCCAAGTGGAATGGGATACTCAAAAATGGTATCCATCCAACATTTATGCATCCATTCCTGTTTATCTTACAAAATATTGGTGTAATCATGTGATTCTGACTGAGGTCCGTAATGCATTTGTATTTTCAAAAGCACTGACTACAAAAAGAAACAGAAAAGAGAAAAACTGGTTGACAAAGTCACAAAATTGACAATTGGCACACCAATTGGTAGGATGGGTTTAAGGACACAAACAAGCTGTAGATCTGTTGTATGTAGTCTAAAAGATGGTTGGTGTGTGGTCAAGGAGCCAGTGCCAACATGAGTTGAATGCAATAGATTCCAATAATCCAATGTCCATTTGAATAAATAAGCACTCTTCCTAGCATCTGTCCAATAAGAGATGATTACTAGCTAGTGAAAAAACTACTGGATTTATGGCAGCTCATAACTCTTTAATGTTAGGTAAAGTTAGCACTGCTGACCATTTTTACTGAAGCCCTCAGCCATGCTGCATGCTGGCTCCCTAAATTGGCACTATGTTGTCCAAAGAGCATGCCTGGTCTTCAGTGTGCATCTCCTGTTAAAGCAATTCCAATATATCGTCTTAGTGTTTGATACTGTACTTAAGCAGCCCATTGTTTCCGATGGTGACACATCACTGAGCAAACAAAAATGTCTGAGCAGAGTGTAAATAAAGCAGCACTCAGACTTAGGGTGCAACCCCTGATAAAGTGAATGTAACCATGCAAACATGCAGATGAGTTTATCTAGCCTGACAGAATCGCCCATGAAACAGGGTAGGACTGGGACAGACGGAGGGAACGGCTGAGCGGCACATTGGCTGAATGTAGCGGTATGGCACTCTGGGGGCGTGGCGGAGCCATGGCACCACTGACCTAAAAGTTGCCTTCCTGCCTCCCAGTCAGTCCTACGGAGGTGGGCCCTGTAATCACCCCTCTCCACGGCCGTAAGCAGCTTACAGCTTTATCCAAAATGCTGCTCCCGCCTAAAAACATGCATGCAGACGAGGCCGGGCTCCCCATAACAGCCATTGCATAAACCCAGCCAGAGCATTATTCCCCGCAACAATCCAGCAATGCTCCAAATCAGTACTGATTCAAAGTCAAGTGGCGTAAGCATGTTGTACACTTGGAGGCAGACTAATCTTATTCACAGTGTGAGTGCCCCTTTAGCATACAGACATCCCGAGGGGAGGGTTCATGCAAGGGGGTAGAGCTGCTACTATGCTAGTGTAGAATATCGCTGCTTTAGTCTGGGAATGGGGGGAGTACTTGTCAAACTGTGTTTGCGGAAGATCCAATAATATTTTATGTAATTTTACTGTCTAAGCCATAGATGACCTAAATTCATGCATAACTGACAAACAATGCCAATAAGAAAAGGATAGGTTTCTCTGGGTTACATCATACCATGGTTAGAGGGTGTTAGAGCAGAGAACATCAGTCAGCTATCAGCTGTTTGACAAGCGGCTCAGTTAACACAGAGTTTCAGAGGGGATGAAGTAAAGACCCTTCTCCATCCTGCGTAGACTATAGAGGGGATACATTACAGTGATGCAGTTACACAAAGACATTCACTGCATGGAGATGCCTATGAGGTAAGATCGGCATGGGACAATGGCTTCAATCACTATGGGTGGTTGTCAACAATATCACCTATTGTGTAGAGAGGGGTATAGACGTTTCAGGATATCAGCAGCATTAGTATCAAACAATTTCTCATGGTTTAAGACTCCAGGGGTGATTTGCACCACTTTTTCAGGCTCAGGAAATATCAAGCCCTCCCAACTAAGGTGGCCCCTTAGGTGGAGATATTAGGTGAGCAGGGCCCCCAATCACACTTAAAGAAGTGGAACAGTGGGGTCCGGCTAGAGCAGGGCGTGTGGCAAATCGCTGTTCCCTGTAAACATCAAGATAAGGAGGCGACTCAGAGCCGCTCCATGTGTGGGCCCCAGTGCAGTTGGAGGGGCCTTTCAGCCAGGAGAGTGCGATAATGAAGGAATACTGGGGAGGGGGCTGCCAAGGCTGGAGGTGGCACAGCTCACCTGCACTTCCATGAAGGGCCTCGGGGCCTGGGGCAGCCTCCCACCGCCGGCGCCTTGCTGCCAATACTAATACATTCTAAATCCATTCTCTTCGCTCACACCGCCAGGCTCCTGCAATCTCCTCTGCTTCCCTTTCATGCAATTAAATAGTGGAAGTGCCGAGCGAGGGGGAGCCCTATCAGCCATACTGCACACACACACACGGCTCCATCTCCACATTCAATTTACACACCTCGATATCATCATCCTCTCTGCAGTACTTCCTCCACTTCGCTCTTAACACTCTTGCATCCCAGACCTGAAATACAGACATTAAAAACATTGCCTCTGTAGACACAATTAGAATCTCACATCAGTGACTACAGAAGATCTAATGTTTCCTGCGTCAACAGCAACTGAGTGACACCTGGCACCGAGATGGCCCACTATGCCGACGTGAAAGGGGGACGGCAGAGGTGTATGCGTGTGTGTGCGTGTGTGTGTTGACTGAAACTCCACTCCTTGACTGTGCTGATGAGCTGAAGCCCTGGCCTGCAGTCTCTGAGGGGATTAGCCCACTCAATGACACTAAATTACAGGGATCAACATCAGCTCAACACATCCACCGCTGTCTGTGCTGCTCTAACTGGATCACATTTGGATGAACAGCTGTAATAAGACTGTACATATTGCTAAAACTGAGCAACATGAATATATTTAGCTATATAAATTCATATAGCTGGGGAAAAAGCAGTCTGGGGTGTTATCAGAATCATCTAGATGTCTTCTTATCAAGTAGCATTGATGCAAAAAATATAAAGGTTTAATCACCAAAAGCCCCAACTTGGAAATCAACTATTTTCACGCAGTACAAAAGATAACACATGCATCAAATGGCGCAGAGGCATTCAGTGGCTGATACAGAAGAGCTACAATGCCTCTCCATCAATCATAATTCACCACTGCTGTACTCTATTGTTATAAACCACATTCACAGAATAACAAATAGGACCTTTGTGCACTGACGCTTGAAATGGTAACCTTTAGCTCCGTGGACAGCTGTCAAACACTGGGCCTGTTCAGCAGCACCGCACCTATCACTTACACATGTAAACAGTTGTCAAATCCTCAACAACACACAGTTACAAATTACTTGCACTTATTGCAAGAAGGTAGTGGATGTGGAGGTAATTGGGATTGATGTGGCAGCTATTGTGGGAAAAAAGTAGAGCTGTAACTATTTTTTTTATGAATCTGTATATTATTTTTTTTTTAGATTAATCAACTGGGTTTTTTTTGGTCCATAAAATGTCAGAAAACTAAAAAAAAGGTGTTTCCAAAGCCCTAAATAACATCCTCAAATGTCTTGTTTTGTCCATGACTCAAAGATATTCAGACTACTGAAATAGAGGTGTAAAGGAACAAGAAAATATTCACATTTAGGAAGCTAGAATTTTCTTATCATAAACAAATTGCTTCAATAGAGGTAACTATATACCTATATATATATATTTAATATCATAGACAAAGGACAATAGAAAGTCACTCTCTGGGACAGTTGTCTATAAATCCAGTCAGACTCATACACACATTGTGTTGTTGGCCAGCCTGGAGGCCAAGCTGTAATGACTGGACTGGTCATACAATGGTTACTGATAGCAGAACAACAGCAATCAGATAGCAGTGTCTGTTAAGCCTCTCCTTTGCTGCGCTATTAAACAGATTATTACATTATTCAAAGTGTTTGTCCTCCTCCCGTGCGTAGATTACCAAGCGAGGCACACCCAGATAAGCCGTCAGGTAGTCCAATACGTAACACAACGGCAGCAGTAGAAACAAAAGCCAAAGATTAAGACCTGTGGTGTTTGCTCCAAACACAGCTTTGCAAAGGAAAGCTTTGTCGCTGCACCCACTTCTAATGCCAGAAGAAACCGCAAGCTCCTGAACACCCTCAAATCATATTTAGACTTGTGTTACCAGCTTATTATGACTCATTATACAGATACAAGTTCCCTTCTTGTTGAGAATTCCCACCCGAGCTGATTGTGTTGTACATGCATGTCACTATGAAGAGATTAGGCTGAGTAATTATCTGCTGACAGGTGAACAATGCTCCAGAAAAAATTAAAGTTATCAAAGTGGGCCACTTGACAGTTGACTTTGGATGTGAATGGCACATTGTAGTGACAATACTTTACTTTTCTTTAATTAAAACAACTAAATCATAGAGGTGAAAAAACAAGGTGTGCAAAATATTGTGCAAAGGATTCAAACAAATTGTGAAATACGCACTTAGTTTTGTGGTTTCTATTTAAAAAGGTGGCGGAGAAAAAAAAAGAAAAGGAAAACACGCCTGAAGAAAACTCAGCAGCCCTCCCTGAGTAAAGTCAGACGTATTTGGAGTGTTTGCACACTTTTAAAATCGTGTCCATCTGCTCACTCCATTGACCCAGCAGCTACAGCCTACAAAGCTAATGAAATAATCGAAGATTTCTGATACAGTGCACAAGACAAACACATCTGTATTTGCACAGCTCCATAGTCCAAACACCACACTGTCCAAGATCTAGTGCAAACAGTATTTATTCAATATGATTGTTTGCTTTTTGTTCGAGCTCACAATGAAAAAAGATAGCACTCTCTTTGCTTGTTTTTAAATACATTATGGTTATATATCGAGTCAAATCAGAGGCTTTTCCTCTGAATTGGTGTCTTGAACATAGGATTTACTTCCCAGCTGCAACTTTTGTTAGTGTATTCACAGTCAGATATTAAACACCATTAAATCCCTAAACTGAAAGCAATCCTTAAGCTTGTGTGACTAAATTTAAGCTTTAATATTAATAATATTAGATCTTCTGATTCAAATTTGTAAATTATATTATTTCCATTGATTGAAAAAGTATACAAACTCCTTAATTATATGATGATAATATGACATATTTGAAAAAAAAATAATAATAATAATAATTTACATTTTAAATAAAAATGTCAACTTTTAAAAACTTGGGTTATCATATATTTTTTTTTTGATGGTAATAAACTATGGGGTTTAAGGGCAAATGTATGGATGTGTGTAAAGCAGATTGAAACATGACAAAGTCAGACACAGCCTGCTCTCTAGTGGTGAGATGCTAGAAGAATAACCTGTACAGCAGGTCTCACTGGATGTTAACATCTCATGATCATCACATCACTGATCCCCAAACTCCAATAACTATGTTTCCTCTAAATGAGAGCTTGATGAGCAAGAGAGCCACTTACCAATTGGATTGGTATCGAAAAAGTGTACCGGGGTCCTGAGGATGGCGTTAAACATGCGGTTGTGTAGGGTTTGGGCCGAGCTCACCAACACATTAAAGAAGACCAAGCTGCGAAGGAAGCCAAACACTACAGAAGTGGCTGTTAAACCTGACAAAAGCACAGGAAAAAAATCCATCAGCACAAAAAATGCTATCCTTGTACCTGTTCCAAGGTTAGCTATGCATTTAAGGTTTCATTATTATTGGCACAAAAAAGCAGATATATTCAACTAAAGTCTTTTCTTCAGTGCTGTTTTTTTGTCTTGAATGCTGATCTATCACTGTGAATACAAAGCCTGCGAGAGTGAAGAGGCTGGGAGTCACAGGGAGACAATCAGAGCAATCCAACAGCAGAGAACAAGAAAGGCACTGCTATCTCCCTGTACAGCTGAGGCCCATGTACACATACACTGGGCCTTGAAGGCCTTGGGCCACAGCCAAAGAACTGTGGATCTGTTCATTGAATGGCTGGCGTATTCAGAGCCTCAACAGTACACAAAAAGCAATGTGCGCTCAGTGAGCTTCACCTGCGTAAACACCTAGGTACAGGTCAAGGTCCAGCTGCCGAGGGAAGCTGCCATTGAGGTGCTCTGTCACATTGATGTGCTTCTGTTCAGAGGCCCTGCAAGTCAGCCACAAAAGAACCAAAAATCCACAAGGACAAATAAACACAACGAAGAAAGAACACGGCAACACAAAGGCATTACACAGAACACATTCCTCCTATCTTGAAGCACAAGGTCAGTTTCAACAAGTGACAGATAATGCCCAGAAAAACAGTTTGCTTTAGTCGTGTTCTATTAAATCATCAACCATTTACAGTCTCAGAAAGGAGTCACTTTTGCTTTCAAAACCCGCTATTCCTGATTTTTCATCTTTTCCACAGGGTGTAAAAGATGCAAAATCTTACCAGCAGGCAAGCCACCAGTCTTGGAGAACAAACGTTATCTGAACAAGCAAACACACAAGAAATTAATATCAGAAAAATAACATGTCATGAATAATGATTTTTAATAAACAAAACAATTTATATCACTTAATTTTATCTGAAATTATTAAATGATGTGTGGCATTTTAAGAAAAAAAACAAAACAACAACACACACACACCAAATGAATTGAAGAAATGGACTCACATGTGCTAGGGCATTGAGTAAAATGAGGACCAAGAGGACCAGGAAGTTTGCGCCTGCCCTGAAATACTTCACATACATACGCAGGCCGACGTTTCCTTCTGAGCGGCTTTCCTCCTGCGTTTGTTGCACTACCTACAGACAGACATTGCTGTCAAAGCCAGCCATCCAGCAACACTTGAGAACATGCTGCATGAGCAGCAGGGCAAAGGTGAGTACCTTCTGCCCTCTAGTGGCTGTAAGAGTGCACAACAAGCACGAGACTGTAGATAGACTGCAATAAACGTGTACTTGAAGCTGCATGAAAATGGCTTTTTATCAAGTCTAGCCAGGTTTTAGTGATGCTTCAAATATACCCACCACTGCAGGTGGCTCTGCTCCCTCAATCAAAGAGTAGCGAGAAGAGGACAGGGACGACATGGAGGACATTGAGCTGTCAGGGACAGTTCCAGGGACGGGGGTCGCACACTGCCTCTCCTCCTCCTGGTCCTCCTCCTCCTTAAGCAGGGAGGTGAAGTCTAGTCCAGAGCTCTGCAGCTCACTGTAGGTGCCCTGTCCCACCATGTGACCCTGAAGATGGCAAAAAGAGATACAGCAAAGCAGATCACACACACTGTTATGGAAGTTTTAACATCAGTAAGTGACATGGTGTTAAAGAAAGAGAGGATCAGCCCTTTTCATTACTTTAAATACATTTTAAATTCTTACAGAAAGGCACACAAGTTTTAGATTAACATCCTTACCATTTAAAATCTGGAATAATTCATTTCATATAATACATATTTAAGGCTAAGTGGAAGCCTGGGACATTTGTGATGCTACAACACATTGTCTTTTAACTGATTTATACACCATATGATGCATGTGATAATGATTATAACTATTTGAACACCAAATATTCATTGTATATGGGACATCCTTATCAGTAACTTGCACATCTCACTTGCATTGGCTTATTTGATGCATTAGTATTATACTTTATCAGCACCTGAGCACTTTTCATTACATGTAAAAAAAAAAAAAAAAGAACACAAAAAAGCACACACCTGCTTTAAGACAACAATTTGATCTGCAGCCTTCAGGTACTGTAGTTGATGAGTAACCAGGATACGAGGCTTTTTCTTTAAAAGCCCACAAATGCACCTGAACGAAACAAATATTTTTTATGCAAAAAGAAGATATGTACTGTCTACTGGGGTTCTCAACAAACAACAGAGATGTTATAGCTGCAAATGTATATAAATGTATGTATACAGTATGTGTTTACTGTATTGGCAATATGAAAATGTTACTTAAATTATATGTTTGTTTTCTTTATGTTTGCTACATAATGAATATAAATGTGGAAGAAAAAAGTTGGGTCACAATACTTACTCTTCAAAGAGGTGCCTTCCCACTTCAGCATCCACAGCACTGAGAGGGTCATCCAGGAGGTAGATGTCTGCATCCTGGTACACAGCTCTAAAACACACACACACACACACACACACACACACACACACACACACACACACACACACACACACACACAGAGGTTATCTCTGGCACTGACTTCAATGTAATATGTGCATTACTGCATGGACCTCCAGCACACCTTGCTAAGCTGACTCTTGCCTTCTGCCCACCACTCAGGTTGGCTCCTCTGTCCCCAACCAGGGCCAAGTCACCACCTGGCAACAGGTCCAGGTCCTGAACAGGGCCCAAATGCAACCTTTACCACTCATTCAGATGTACACTGCACCCACTACGAGTTACAGCTCTCTAATAACTACACTAGACAGTATGAGAATGCAGCGGGGCGTGTGATAATCAACAGTGATTCTCACTCTCTTGAGGGCGCAGGCTCTCAGAACTCTATCATACTTCTGGGGGTTGAGCTCTTTGCCAAAAAGGATGTTGCTTCGTATCGTACCAGGTAAAATCCAGGGCTGCTGAGAAGTGTATGTCAGCTCTCCTTTGACCTTGACCACACCACTTTCATGACTCAGTTCTCCCAGGATGGCACTGAGGAGTGAAGACTGGCATGCATAAACACAAAGCAAAAAACTAGGATTCATTTTTAGGAATTAAGATTCATTTGGAAAAATATCTAACATTTATGAAATATTTGCATCTTAAAATCATTTTAGACTGTCAAAGCTTCTACCCTGATTCAACATTATACTGCTAATACAACTGATAACATTATACTAATAAACATTTTGAGCTATGAAACGTGTCTCAGGTTTATATCTTGGTTTACACTGTTTGACTATTAACATGACGCTACAAAACAGACCTGACCTTTCCAGCCCCAACAGGTCCGATTACTGCCAGGAGCTGCTCGGGCCTCACTGTAAAAGACACGTTCTGTAAAGTTGGAGCCTCCAGCATCTGGAAGAAAAAGTCAAAAAACCAAAACACATTTTGTAACTATTCAGTAAGTCTAATGGCAGGTTTACTTTAAAATCACAAGTGGCTCCACAATCTGTTCATCAGTGCTCCTCATCCATTCTTTGACCCTCGAGGGGTGTAAGGATCGTTGAGCGATGTACAGATAGAAAGGAGTGATATGTTGCCCACAATAATCCTCACCTGATCCCAGTAGCATATTAAATCCTGGATCTTCACCATACAGTCCTTCTTCTCTGCTACAGGAAGCCCCAGATGCTGAGGAGATACTTCATCAAGCAGAAGAAAGCTCTAAGAAGAAGAGGAATCACATTCAGAGGTTCAGTTTCCAGAATAAAAACACACTGGTTATAACAGCGGCCTCTGTCGGTGGTGCGTTTACTTGAATCCTTCTGATGCTGATGAGAGACTCTGAGACTTTCTCTATGGCAAACGGAAAGAAGAGTGTGATGGTGAGTCTGACGGCCCCGTAAAGTGAAACGGCCATGAACACGCTGCTGGCAGACAGCACGTTTCCTGTCAGTACGTAGACGCAGACGGTGACGAAGACGATGATCTTGCTGGCCACAAAGAAGGACGCCATGTTCAGGCCACGCAGGTATGAGCTTTTCATGATCTTGGAGATTTCCATTCTGTACAATAATAAGACATGTTGGAAGTAGTTTCCTTCAATGTTGTATATGCTTATCATTGCGGAGGTTATTAAAGAGCTTGTTTAATGAAATTTGTTGAAAAAAAAAGGGAGGCGAGTTAGGTTATGTACCTTCTGACCTCATCCACCAATGTACCGAAAGGCTTCTCCCACCCGTACATCTTTATGACGCGAATCCCAGAGATCACCTCATTCATTGTGCGTATTCTGTCATCTGTTAGGACTGCTGTTTCAGCCCTGAAGCATAAACATAAACCTAAAAGTTAAAGCACACAAAAAATTTGACGTTTGATTAATCTGACAAACAACCACAAACCTGAGAGTAGAGAAAAAGCGCCCAAACATGGTCTGTACTGGCATCAGGATGAAGAAGAGAGCCATTCCAGCAAGACATGATGGGCCAATCGCATACATCAACAACACAATTACAGTTGCTGCTTGTAGAGGGCCAATCCACAGGAAGTGCAGATACAATGTCACCTGTAATAAATGAAATAGAGGAAAGAAATACTTGGATGCTGTCTGTATTATTTAATAAATATCACATTTTTACTTCAACATGCAATGTGCCAGAGTTTCTGTCTGTGAAGTATCATGGTATCATGGGAGATTTTGTCTTCACTTCACTGATACGCTCATTGCAGTTAGCTTAGTTTTTTTTTTTTATCAGGAGCCGAATTATCAGCAGACATCTCCCCCTCCACAAAACAAAGTAACCAGGAGACTAAAACAAGTAAAAATACTGAATAAAGCAGTTTCATGTTAAAAAATCTGTGTTCCTCTTATGCTGTTTGGTGAATAAAGGACTTCCTGCAGGATCAGGTAGCGGAGCTGCTGTTAACATTTGCTCAACTGTTTCCTATGATAACTTAAGATCAACTGATCCAGTGACTAAAATCCTCTTTCTGTTGTATGTATGTAGTCAAAAAAGACATACAAATGTGGCTTAGAATTAGAGGTGTGAAAAAATATTGATTCACAAAGTATCGCAATACATTGACCTCCAATAATGTGTAGATTTTTTAACATCAATCAATTCATTGTCATAATATATCAAAATGACAGATTCCTCTTGGTTTGAAAATGTACGTACAAATATATTTGTATCTAGTCATTTATACACATGATCATATTGAAATATTTCATAAACATAAAATATGTTCAGAAAGTTACCTCATCAAATTTGTTGACATCATTGGACAAGAGGTTTACTATCTGTCCTGTGGTAGTTTTGGCAAAAGCTTTGCTGTTGAGACAAAGAGCCTTTGGGGAACAAAGGTGTTAAATCAAGTCATATAAAACACCTGAAAATCACACAGGATGGTATTTATACATACTTCTCATAATAACTGACCTTTCGGTAGATCATGTGGCAAACGGCCACACGAATCTTCATTCCTGCTCGCTGGACGTGGTAGAAGTAGAGGTGATGAAGGACGGCCAGGCTGAGAGTTGACATGGAGATGCCTGCAGCATAAGCGTAGGCCTCAGACACCGCAGCCGTGTCAGCGGGGTCATAGGTCTCAAAGTACTCAATTATCTTCCCGAGTAGCACCGGCTGAACGACTTTAATAACTTCCTAATAGAAAAATGAGATTCAAGCACGAAACAAAACTTTATATTGAAGGCAGCATTTTACTCTGCAGACAGCTCCTTTCACTGTGAGGTTACACTTTACCTCTATGAAGATGTATATTCCGATGAGTGAATATGATTTCCAGTAGCACTGAACAAGAACTTTGGCAAGTGTGGGAGGGCGCAGGTCTTTAGCTGCCTGTTGAACCTCTCTATCCCAGTACCTTGAAACAGTGAAAAGAAAACCAATATTTATTCCATGCCAATAAAGGTAAGAGTAAAATCATGCATTTTTAATTTGGGGGTGAACTGGCCATTTAGCTCAAATTTTAATATAAAGCCCATGTGTATCATGTGTCATCACCCATCATTACTATTGGGATTAAACATCCCTCAACAAGATGGTACAGGCTACGTCATTCTGGACCAGAATAGGAGAGGAGCTCAAATTCTTAACACATCAAAATAAACTGTAAATTACTTAAATGCATAATTGTGATTAGAATCCAGTACGGCAAAAGCATCAACTGTCAGGAAAAGAGATTCCCATCACAAACAGGAACCTTAATGTGACTAAGGTGTATTTATGTTATAGTCCAGGACCAACAGAAATAATGAGGCAAAGCTTTCAACTTAAAGGGGTCCTACAAGTGTCAGCCTCTACCAGATGCAGAGGGTTTAGTGTGAAGGGAGCAGCAAGCTCTCAAGTGAAAGTATTTTCTATATATAGGCTACCCTCCAAGCAAAAGGTGAACTCTGACTCCAAACTCCCTCAAAGGGGGTGATCTGCCCCCAGTTGGGAAGGTGTCCATGCTGAAAGGTGCCAGGCAGTGTTGGGGTCATCACTGGCTCTCTGTATGGATATTACACCTTTCAGCCATTGGAGGGCAAAGACATTTAATATGAGTACTGCTCAGCATGAGAATAAAGCTCTTATTGTTGTTTGGATATGTAGTATAAAGGGCTACATCTGCTGAAGTGGTGGATCAGGTCTTGGCAAATGCCTTAACCTCCCATTCACTTTTATCCTTGTGTCACTGACAATAAACATTGTAGTTACTTGAATATCAAAAATAAGAATCAGATCTCAAGCTCAGCAGCGTGTTCGAGGACATCTGAGCTAGTCATGGACAGTCGATGAGGAGTACCATCTACTTACATAAGGAGGTGCACAGGTGTACATGACACCGGACCAGCTCATTGTGGATGACAAGTTTGTTGAGGGGGGGGGGGCACTTTAAAAATTACATAACCTGGAAGTCAATGTGAGAAGCTGAAACCAGAAGGTAGTTTTTGTTATTCTCCTCAAGAATTTCGATAAATGCTGGTACATGGAAGGGACAATCAAGATGAAATAATCTAATTTGCATTGAGGCCTGTTTTTAAATGTTTGTCTCATCCTTTAAGGTTGGATTTCTTCCAGTAACAGATAACAGAGGCATCTAAGATTCATAGAATCTGAGCCCTATTGGAGAATCAAAGCAAATACTCATACTAATCACCAACACAATGATGCAAAGAAATGTACACAGGCATCATTAAATTAAGTTATTACAAGACATTTACAAGGTCGTACCATTGTAGCTCCTCCCCGAGTCTATCGGATGCATCCTCTGGGAGAACTTTGTACATGTCATCTTCCTCCAACTTCTTCTTGTACCCGATTCTGAACAAGGGATTCAGCCAACTAGAGGGAAAGTACATGAATGTAATGCTCAGTCGTTAATAGACACGGATAGAAATGCATTGCCTCTGCACTCGGCAGTAGAATTGTAGGAGCAACAACATGTTAATGCCACTGGTATTGTTGATAACTGAGTGGGGATGTGTATGCCAAGAATCTCTCAATACGTACATATCATGGATCAGGAATTATGATTCAATGCAATGTAATCTATCTAAGAATTTTGAAAAGCATGAAAACTACAAAAAAATATAAAATAATATTGTAACTGAAACAGAATAATACAAAGCAGTATTGCAACACTGAAATGTAAAGAATATTTGTGGCACTCTTTATTAAGTAAATTATCTTTTTTTATGGTTAAAATTTGTTAATATAACCGACTGTTGCACCCTTCCCAATTTTTTTTAACTTTAAAATGTATACGTTAATTCCTGTACCACTTTGCAATGACTGTGTTAGCTACTTGACTATCCAAATAATAGTATCCCACTTTCTTATGCGCCCAGCTGCTCTAGTCTTCTTTATAGTTTAATACTACCAGAATAAACTTTTACCCAAGAGCCTGAGCTCTATGTGGGCAACAGTGTGGGTTCTGTTTACGCATGGTCGGAGGCTCAGCAGCTACCTGCTATCACATCCAGGGGACAGGCTGTCTTTTCAGTGGCCACAAACTGTCACACAGGAGAGCTCTCCATTCAATTAATGTCAAACACGGCTGTCACTGCGGGCCGCTTTTCTTACCAGAAGAAAATCTTGGAGAGAAGATTAGCTGAAGCCGACGGATTATCCTTCGCCTCCTTCCGCAGTGGCTCCATGCCCCCCAACAGTTACAGCGACCTGAGGACTTTCTCTGCCGGCTGTGTGGCGGGAGAGGTATCGACAAGGACTCAGAGGAGGAAAACCCTGAGAGAACAGCTGCTGTAAACTCCAGCGTCTGTCGATATCACAGCTAGAGACATTCAGGACAGGATTACTACAGGAGACGTACAGCCGGCTCGGCTGTCAGGTGAGCGCGTGAGCGGGGCGCTGCGTAACCCCGCCCACTACCCGCTGATTGGCTGGAGGAAGTTTCCATCACTTCCATACTACTTAATGTCATGACCTCTGTCCTTTCTGTGACACTAGCAATTTTCACTGGTGTAGTTTTGTTTGTTTGTTTGTTTGTTTGTTTGTTTGTTTTCATCTCTTCCTTTCACTTGAATAAAGTATTTACAAAAACAAAACAAAAAAAAAACAAAGACCTTTGGCGTTTCTGACTGAAAAAAATAATAATTATGTACTGTACTTAAAAGTACTAGAGTGAATGTACGACGTATATATTATATTAACCAGTACTTTGACTTGGATGATGACCACTTCTGCTCAGCAAACTGCTGAGAAAAACCCTAATTGTCGTTGTATCTGGGAAAGTTATACATCCTCTGAATGTCCGAGGTCTAGTTTGTGGTTGTAAAGCTTCATGAGGCTGTGATTATCCTCCAGGTCACAACAGGTCATTGTGTACAGCAAGGTCAAGTTTTCTTTCTTAGGGTCTCACTTAGATGAAATGCTACTATAGGGACTAACATCATCACACTTGAATAAAATTGAGCTCATTGAATAAATTAAGTTAAGAGACTCAGCTTTCCAGAAAAACCCAAATTATTCAAGTCCAATAATGTTAATGGACTCCAGAATCTAGAACAATAGCCAAAAATAACACATTTAATGCAAGAAAAATATGTTTTGGACATTAAACTGCATGGTATTAGTATGACCATGGTTTTATACCATATAAGAGATTTTTGCCCCTAGAGCCCAATTATACATTCATATATCTTGAGGTTAAAGGTCAGAGGGCTGCTTTGAAATCACCATGAAAGTTGTTTTTTGTTTTTTTTTAAACATAGCCTAACATGGGAGTGTTTCTTTTTTTCTTTTTTTTCAACCATTTACTGATAAAATATAATGATATAGTTGGTACATGTTTGTAGCATGAAGCCCCTGAGAGAGAGAAAATCAGCAGAAATAACCAGTGTTCATCAGGCATATTTTTTTTCCAGTGAACTATGTATTATTTTCATTATCTTTAATATGTCATTTTGAATATTTTAGATGGGCCTGTTTGGATTTGATGTTTTAAGATTGTCCTATATAGTTCTGTTTTGAAGGGACCTCTCAGAGCCTGACCCACTTAGTCAAACGTGACCTGTCACATGGACAAATGTTAATATTCAACAAAAGTCCAGTCACTGAAGAAAATGAAATACAATAAGTCTTATTTATTAAGGAAAGAATGAAGTGACAACCATAGGTGGACTCCCTCTCAATGTGAGTTTGCTTGGTATCTTCAATCAAGTAAAGTCTAAAAAAAACTGATTCCCACTCCCACTTTTCCCTTTTTTCAGTAAAGAAATGACAAACTTTTGATGTTTACTTTTTCTCAAAAATGAACCCCTAATCTACATTCTTAGTTTCACTGATTATTTCTTCTAAAATCTTAATGAGGTTCATATTACAGCTGATTAAGTTCGCATGCCACCATCTTATTTGTCTGTTAGACTGTCTTATTTGTCTGCAATTCTCTTGAAGATAAAAACTGACACTTTCATAAGTGAGAACAGTGAACACACACACAAAAAAAAACAGCATACATATTCATACATTTCTGGTAATCATTAGTCATCCTGTTGCTAAATATTGTGTGCGGAAATAGATGAACCAGTAAGTGGACTTTGTCCCATTGGTTCTTCTTTTTAGGATTACTGATTCCCCTGACTCCTTTATTTTGTTTCACGTTAATGTGATACTTGACCCTATTCGTCGACCAAAACATTCCCGTCGAGTACTGCTCGTCTAACTGTAATGGCTAACTTCCTTTCTGCTATGTCACCTTCAGACACTTGTGTCCATCCCTCGCCACTAGAGACACAGGCAAGATGTCCCGTCTGTAAATCATCTCAATGAAACACATGTCCACAGTGTAATTTGCCTGCCTGGGGCTATTTTATTTCTTGTCATTTTCTTGAATCTGCTAAAGACTTCATACATATCTTAAACATCCAAATGTCAGGCTTGCAGATTCTGGCTCTCGTCAGCGGCCTGGCCGGGCTGGGGGCCATTATTGGCGCCACAGTGTCCAATGAATGGAGGGCGACGAGTCGGGCGTCCTCGGTCATCACAGCGACCTGGGTGCTCCAGGGTTTGTGGAATAACTGTGCTGGGAATGCTATTGGAGCTCTGCACTGCAGACCACATCACACCATCCTTAAACTGGAAGGTAAGCACACAAGGTCCAGGTTTTACAGCAACCACGTAACACTCACACTGCTGCATGATGCAATTTTAACAAGATATTATAGGTATACTGTCAAGGGGCTTTATGAAGTGTTTCATATGTGTGATAACACTGTATTACCTGCATTGTTGACCACATAAATTATCACTTTGGTTTCAAAAGCATGTTTCTATCCAGAAAGCTGCTGCTAAAGTTCTTTCAAAACTCAAACTTAGTCAAGAAAAATCCTGTGCATATTTTGTTCAAATATTTAAAAGAGATTTTTTTTTTTTTTTAACAGATTCTTAGACTTTCTTTACAATTGTGCCTGTTACCACTTTTGTATGTATCTAATACACAAACTAGTCAATGAAAGTGATTATGTGATATTATAGAAAGTGATTGGGAAGCAAAGTTTTATGCAACACTTTCTATTTAATTGACATGTTTTGCAAAGAGAAATCTTTATTAATTCTTTTGAATTGAAGAAACAGTCTCCCAGTGTTTTGTCAATTTGTCAGTGAGAGAATCAGAT
>JAOWBC010000002.1:14506497-14529987 GCA_028566105.1 Hypoplectrus providencianus | reverse complement strand
TTTATTTATTTATTTTTATTCGATTCTCTAGATTGATATGTATATTTTTTAAAATAATAAACTGAACAATGAGGGATCACATACAGAACTATGCAATAAATAGAAACAAACCTGAATCTGTTTCATATTTTAGATTCATTAAAGTAGCCATATTTTGCTTACATGGTTTCAAACACATTGAGAAGGCAAGGAATTCCACAAATTACCTCTCTACAAGGCATTCCTGTTTACTACACTACTGATAAAACAATCTGTGTTTTGTTTTTTTGATTTTGAGTTTTTCTGTGCTGTTGTTGTTGTGTACGCATGAGAGAGAGTGAATGTGTCAAATTCACTGTATTCGTTTTAGTATTTATTTAATTTTAAAATGCAAAGTGCAGAGACAGAATCAAAAGTGGTCAAAGGGGGTGGCTCAGTATGGGAAGAGCTGTTGGGAGGTTTTGGTCCTGAGTCAAATCTTCCGAACAGAGGGGGATGTTCCAAAGATAGGTTACTGTCTAAACTCCTCCCACTGAATAAAACAGTCCACAATGCATTGACCATCAATATCAGACTTTCCATTGACCTAACTACTGTCGAGCCTGGCTGTATTTCCTACAAGCAGCTCTAGTCAGGGAGGCACTGATCAATACTAGCCATGTGCAGGAATCCTCTTATCAGAATGTTTCCAGAGATCTTGGCCTTCATTTTTACAATTTCAGGGTGGTTTTTGGTGTCTTCCACCTTGGTGACAGACTACTGGAAGTTGTCTACCCTTGATGGAACAGTTGTTGCCACAGTTGTGCACTATTCCAATCTATGGAAGCTCTGTGTCACTGATTTTATTGGAGTCTCCGACTGCAAAGACTTCCCCTCGATGTTGGCACTGGATGGTCAGCTATTTTCTCTTTTCAGGATGCCTGTTTTTTTTCTGGACAATTATATCGGGTTTTGTCCTGCTTTCCTTGTTGATAAAGAGCACATGCTAATGCCTGAAAGCCTTGTGATGTTTGTGCTTCCAACTGACTTTTAAGACCTTTATATTCTTTTATTTGTTGTTGTTGTTAAAGAGCATGCTTATGCCTAAAATGCATATTAGAATTTGTTTTTTGCCTATCACGACGAGATTTATCCTTTTGCTGGTCCTACTTTTTCAAGTTCTTGCACATTAACCTCAGATCATTTTCTGTCTAAGCGCTGCTTGAAAATTCAAGTTGAACCTCATTACTGCTCAGGACAACAGGCATGTCAATGTTTAGCCTTTGTTCTTGCGGCATGCCAGCTTTGAAGGAAATTTATTGGGACCCTATGGCATTTCTCCCACAGCTGGTAGCATCAAAGGTTAGAGTAGGGTTGAGAGTATAGGAAATTCAAAACCCAAGATATGAGACATTTCCAATTGCATGTAAATTGAGCTCTTTCTTAAACTTGTAGGTTACATCCAGGTATGCAGGGGACTGCTGATTGCGGCCGTCTGTCTCAGTTTTTTTGGCTCTGCATTTGCCCTATTTGGAATGAAATGTACCAAAATTGGAGGAACTGAGAAAAACAAAGCCAGGATTGCCTGCTTTGCTGGAGTAATTTTCATTCTTAGTGGTAAGCTTAGTGGAAATGCAATAGTATCGGCTATTTTATAAAACAATGTGATCTTATTTTTCATGTCCTATTTGTTCTTGTTCTTGTCAGGGCTCTGTTCCTTTGTGTCATATTCCATTTATGCACACAAGATAACAACTGAGTTTGTCGATCCAACGTTTGTGGAACTGAAGTAAGAGCTCTGTGACTGTGCAGCCGTAATGTTTTAATGTGACTCAGACATTAAGAAAATGTATGATTAAGCATGAGTCTTTGTCTGTAGGTATGACTTTGGAGTTGCACTCTTCATTGGCTGGTCAGGTTCTTTCCTCAGTGTCCTTGGTGGAAACATATTCTGCTTCTCCATTGCAGATTGTTACAACAGAAGGTTTGTTTGCATAACACACATTATATTTTACACCATACAGAAGATACATGTGTATGAATAGGACAACATGCTGTGTGGATAAACTCTGCTGGGTCATGAAAGGTGCTTGATTTTTGAAGACAAATCTGTTCTGTTCTGCTTCTTTACAGCCAAAGTAAAGCAAATTATATCAACAATGGTGCTGCTTCACATTCTCATATCTCCCTCTACACGAGAGGGCAGGTGATGTCTGTGAGCCAGAATCTGTAACCTACAGAAACTCTTCCAGGACACAGAACTTTATCATGATCATGAGGATTCTTTACTTTCTATGCAGTAGACAATATTTGTTTTGTACATTTAATGATTATATTTTAATTTATTATGGTTAAACAGTGAAGCCAAAAACATTTGGTATATTGGGTATTTGTAATCTTAATATCTTGTATTTCTGTTTGTTGATTGTATCTATATTTGAGACATATATGTAAATATCTGTATATATTATAAGAGAGTATAGCAAGTCATGAAAATAAAAAAAAGTGATATTATTTGTGTACTTGAATGTTTTTAAAAGACTGTTCAATTTCACCCCAGACACCATAGACTGTATTAAATATCAGCTTAGTCTAGGAGCAAAGTAAGGAAGAGTGATAGATGTACTTAGATAGATGTACTTTATTGATCCCAACAAGCTGTGAATTTTCCAGACCAAAGGCTGTTTTGTTTTATTTCTCTGGGAATAATAGATGTTTTTTGAGGCCAAAAGAAAATCTTATTAAAAATAAAGTTATGAGCACATCATAGTAAACACTATATGTATTGAAATGTCACAAATAGATATCATGCTATATAAAAAAAATAACTGTTACAAAAGTTCTTTGACATTGTAGCATATACAGTTACTCTGTGTTTTTTTTAATGTCTTTCTGAAAGTGAGACAAAAAAAACCCCAAAACATTTATGACAGTAAATAACAGAAATGTTTTGTCCCCATTATATCTTGAATTAAAAATATAACCCAACAAAATCAAATTTGCAGTTCAATAATGTATTAACAACTTCATACTTCCCATATGTATAGGACTATTGGTCTTCTTTTCATCCATTGAGATGATGTTTTTTATGCTGGCAAAATCATCTGAGTTATATTTATCCAAACTAATGGATTTATTTCCATGTTTAGGGTCACTGTCAAGCTGCATCACCTAATGCCCAATGAGCTTTAGCTGGCTGTCACACAACCTGACATTATCCCGTAGAATACCTTGATAAACTTGAGAACTGGTGGCAAGCTGGCTGATGTTCTCATGTTCGTATATGTTGCTTTTCTTACACCAAACATACCAGCACTCTGACTGTTTCATGAATGTGTTCAATAAAGACATGAAATATTAATATTCGTTATTCTGGTATAGGTTAAGTACATTGTGTTTTCTATAGTTGGAATTTAGATACAGATCTGATTTCATGTTATGACAATGCAGAAAACTAGGTCAATTCAAAGGGTTCATACACCTTTTCTTGAAACTCCAGCAGATCAAACATCTCCAAGCTCTCTCAGACTATATCCACAGAAAGCTCACTCATAGCCCAAAGATGTATTAGAAATACCACTGGAATATCTATGAATTAATTTATCTTTCATTTATACTTAGAACCTGTAATGAGTAGTGTGTCTATAATTATAATAATATTGTGTCACCAAATCATTTAATGCCTGACAATTTTGCATGAGCATATTCTCAGTACAAAGCTTTTACACAAATATAAGGGCATATTTTCTCTTTCTTTTCTTAATGTCCTCATTTATAAATCTTTTACAACTGAAAAATGTGACATCCCCTTTTCCGGTTTCATGTGTGTGCCATTTCCCTGTTTACATTTTTAGATTTCATTTCCTCATTTATGGTAAAACGCTAAATGGTACTATCCCTTAACCCATGCTGGTCGGCCCATATGTATATACCAATAACAAAGACATCGTCAGAATGACTGTCAACAGTGGAATCACAATTCAAGGCAAAACATGTATTGATGTACACAAAGTCAGGCCCACTGTGTGTGCTGAAGTGTGTGTTTTCAGTGCCAGACACACAGGTGCCCTGCGGCTTGTGCTTAGGAACTGCCTTGCTTGGCTTTGCTTTTTCTCTGTCTATAGGTTCTGCTCCAGGGCAAGCATGAGTTACAGGACCGTGGTAATGTACATGGAGATCGGCTGCTTTGTTGTCTGTGTGTCTGGATGGATCCTGGTGTGCTCCACCATGCCCACTGAGATCTGGACATGGTCTGAGGTAGACAGCATCGTCTTGACAACCTCAAACTACTTCTCCAACCTGTGGAAGGATTGCATATCTGATTCAACTGGAGTATCTGACTGCAAGGGAATCCCATCAATGCTTGCACTGAACTGTATGTTTAATGTATTTCAGCTGATAGCATGACGAGGAAAAATACAAGTACTCAGTTTTGTTTTGCTCTTCTTTGACAGGGGACATTCACATGTGCCGCGCTCTTATCATCATCTCAATCATACTGTCTTTCTTTGGATCAGTCCTGGTATTGGTGGGAATGAAGTGTACTAAGCTCGGGGGGTCAGAGATCGCTAATGCAAGAGTTACCTTTGCTGGGGGGATGAACTACCTTATTGGAGGTAAGACGTCACACAGACTTACTGAAAGAAGTCACACTGCATTGCATTATCAAAATAATATCCTAGGCCTAATAGCCTCTTGTTTCAGGAATGTGTTCTATGGTTGCTTTCTCCTATTATGGAAATAAAATTCGATCAGAGTTTCAAGACCCGATGTACAAAGCTCAGAAGTATGTATAAGTTTCAAATGACATGGTTAAAATATGTTGCAAATACACACAACCTCAACACTTTACTAATCGTGCTATCAGTGAAGAATTGTACATTCTTTTGTTATTCCTTTATTTTCTGCCAGGTTTGAAATAGGCGTTGGTGTCTTTATTGGCTGGGGAGGCTCCACCTTGCTTGTTGTTGGCGGCCTTATTTACAGTATCTTTGCAGGGAAGGAAGGGTGCCACTCAAGGTAAAATGCTGCCTCTGTATTACTCTTTTTTTTTCAAGATATGTATTATGTGCAGAAAAAGTAACCATCCATTTACTGAACCTCACAGCTCAAAAAGATTACCTGTCTACCAGTTCCCTGATGCTTACAAAGCTGTTCCGAAACAAAAGAGCATTGTGTCTTCAGCTCGTACAGCTTCTACTGACAGCAGAAAATCAAGGACCACCAGTGGCAGCAGAGGCAGTAGCATCTCTGGGATCACCACAACAACGAAAACATCAGCTACAAATGCATATGTTTGACTTTCAAAGGTGGAAAATAGTGCCCAGTGAAAAAGTGTTCCTTTCCATTGCGATATAAAGACCGTTTAGAGAGTTATGGAGAGATATCTACTGAAATCAGCGTGCTAACTGGCTAGCCCAAAGCCTTCCTCTCTTGCAATACAACTTGTGCCTCTAGGGGCAGCAGGAAGTCAATCTAGTGTCCAGTCTGACGTCAGAGAGAATGAAGACTGGGATGCAGCCCTGCATAAAACACACAATCTCTCATCTATCCTGTAATCCTTTCACAAAGTGAAATGCTGCCCCCTATTTTTTGGAGCATGTAGCCAGTTATTGCACATTTCTCCTTTAACATGTAAGCTATGCATCTCTAGTTTGATATGTTTGAAGCCTAACTGAATGTTCCATACTGTAATTTAATGCTGTGTGATATTTTGGAAATATGCAATTAAATAATAATAATAATAATAAAAAGTTAAGATAATATGTAATTTCTGCCTAATTTAATTTGGATGTAAGTAGTAGATAGTACTTTTACTAAGGCTCTGTACCTAAATAAAGTTATAAAGTGCTACTTGCACTCTACTTGCCTGCTTATCTACTTAATATCCATCCTATTCATCTAAGGTTACTTGTAACTTTGCAGTGTAGGACTTGACAAACAAAACATCAGATCAGTTTATAAATTTGCACGGTTATAGATGAAGCAACGAAAGTATAAAAAGCTGTTCAATTTAGCTCTTACTTGACAACAACATTATTATTTAAGTATGAATGCATTAATATATGATTAAGTATATAATAGCAACCCACAAGGAGTACTTTTACTTTTGATATGTTAAGTACAACTCCCCAATATTCTTACTTACATGCATTCTAAGATTTAGTTTTTCTATATTTGTAGGTAAATCTAGTACATCGGGACCTTATCAACCATTACCTTGTTTAACATGTTTAGTTTCAATAAAAACATTGGTCCCCGCAATGTTTCTGGGACCCAAAACTGTGAGTGGGACCCTAAATACACAGGCTTTCAAATGACTCGTACACATGTACATTCGCACACGCGGTGATGACATGTCTTATGCTGCCGTGGCTCCTCTCCGTTGAACCAGCAGTGGTGGGCGGTGTTTTCCAAACATTGCAGCCAATCACAGTGACCCACGACCGGCCGCTTGAGTCCGCAGCTCCACTCTGAGTGTCTGGGAGAAGTGGAGCAATGCTCAATTGCGGTCAACACATGGGACTGTTGAGAATTTAGCGACACATTATTTAAAAGACATCCGGCGAAAGTTTGTGGGACGAGGAACGAGAGTGGATCGGCTGGTGCAAATCCAACCATGGTTTCCATTGACCATGTCGCTCACAAAATACTGACTTATATCCCTTATGTTCTTGTTTTGATTGACATGAGATATGAGGGTAAGAAGCTGACTTTACCTTACTTGGCACTGACAAGCTAACGATATCTAATGTTTCCATTAACTGGCAGATCACTCGTGACTGCCTGTCTTCAAGTTAAAGTATCACTATTTTTAAGGCTAATGTCAGTGACAGCGTTAAGCTAGTGAAATCGATTACTGTTGGCTAACGTTAAGCTAGCTAATCACTTCTGTAACTTCTCGTGCCTGACAGTTTTTAACTTATTAGTTAAAGTTAACTTTGAGCCTACAGGTGACTTAAAGTTTCACTTTAACAACATTAGCTCGTTAACCGTAGTGTCATTTGTGTAAGCTAACATAACGTTTATTCCAACGTACTTTCGACAACTAACTAGCTAGCTAACCAACATGTCAAAGTAATCGCTCTCTAACTTGACGTTACTATCTTGATTTATGCTACATGTCGCTGCCTTTCATTGGTCGGTACTTAACGAAAGTAAAGCATGGACTACCGTACTATGGTAATACGCTCTGTATTTTAGTGCAAGGTAAGAATTTTGTGCATGTTTTTCAGGAGTGTCATGTGGCAGGGATGGGAGTGTGGATAATCATATGGAGATGGGGAAAAAACTGCTTGCTGCTGGTCAGCTAGCCGATGCCCTCTCTCATTTCCATGCTGCCGTTGGTAAGTGACAGGAACAAATCTGTTTACCTTCGTGTTTACTCTTGGAAATGTGATTTGAAAACGTGAATGTTCACGTTTCGTTGTGCTTCTGTCAGACGGAGATCCGAAGAATTACATGGCCTACTACAGGAGAGCTACAGTGTTTCTAGCAATGGGGAAGTCGAAGTCTGCACTGCCAGATTTGAGCAGAGTTATTGAACTCAAACCAGACTTCACATCTGTGAGTTTCTGTTTTCACCTCATCATTTGTCTGAAGTGCCCTTATTTACATAGCTACTCACTGTTGAAGATCATGCTTACAAAACTTTATGAGAAAACCATCTACTGTAAATAATAGGGAAACTGGCAGCTATATTTGTAGATACAGTATATGTGCAGGTCTTATAGTTTATATCCGCTCTGGCACAACTGTGCTGGGAACCTAATCAGCTTTGTCAGCTGTGTTGATAATTCTATAGTTGCACTGTTATGCAAAACAAGTCCTATCCCCTGTCTTAACAGGCACGACTGCAGAGAGGAAATCTTCTTCTGAAGCAGGGGAGGCTAGATGAAGCAGAGAGTGACTTCAAGAAGGTGGTAAGTATAGTAATATCCATGTTAAAACTACAGATCAAAGGCTGAGATTTCAGTATTTGGTTTGATAAGCAGAAATCACCAGGAGGTGTCAGTGTTGATCCTTAGTGTGGTGTAAAAATGTATGAAACTGAATCATGAAAACTAGGCTTAATGTTTTTCAATATAATTTGAAACAAGGGCAAAAATTTACCAGCTTTATTAATGTTGGATGTTAATAGGTCTCTATACAGTCATAATTTGTATTTTTATCTACTATTATTATTTCAGTCCTTATACAGTTTTTCTGACGTGTGTTGATGGGATGAAAGGACTTAACAAATGTAAACCAAGTACAAATGAAGTTAAAACAGATGCTTATAGACCTCATTATACCTTGAGAGTGGGGATACCCTGCATCCATAAGCTATCTTAAAAATGTAGATAATAATTAAATTGGCAGTGAACTCTCATTTGGGCCTTAAGGGACCATTTAAAGGTGCTCGTTAAGGATTAAGAGTGGAGCAGGCTAATGCATTTTCCAGTAGAATTTCCATTTCACAGAAGAGTTTCACAACACTCCCAGAAGACATAAATGCCCTTGTTATATCTACTCTTAAAACAAAAAATTTTGTAAATTCTTGGTTTTTGATTATTCTGTATTTTTGGTGAGGAAATTATGCAATCAAAAATTAGGTTTCTCTGCTATATGGTGATTTCTGATTTGTATGTCTGTGTCAAATTGTGCCGAGGGGACGTGGTGGACCTGCAGCCTCAACCTGACTGGTCTTTAGTTCCCTCCCCTTACAGTTCTTTCTATTCAACATGTAGGAACCCAGTCGGCTTTCAATTAGTTTTTATAAAAAATACAATCATGCACCGTCTCTTCTTTATCAAAGATACTGTGATAGATGAAAACACTCTGGGTAAATGAATAACACTCAAATAATTGTTTTACTATGTTAGTGGGGTAATGTTCTGTGAAAACTTAAACAGATCATTCAGTCAAGATTATAATTATAAATAATTAATAGAATTTATAGCACCTCTAAAGTACACAAAGACAACCACCTTGATATGTGTTTAATTTGCTGCTGTGCCTGAACAGCCATTAACTCATTGAGAATCAATGCACTTAAACATAAAAACAATGTTGTTGTCTTTTTTTATTTATTCATTTATTTATTTATTTTTATTTTTATTTTTTTTACAAGTTTTGAGGGTGCTGTCAGAAATTAAGTGGGCCTGGAGCCACATTCTCAGCAGTCCAAAAGGCATCTGGGCTTGCATGGGCAACTTTTTACTGGTCTAATGTCAAAGCATCTGGCCAGAGGTGTGTGTTATCCTGCTGCTTCAGCAGTCCACAGTGTTGGCCTTACTTAATGCATTACATTTATGCATAATGCCGTTCCCTGAGCTGAGCTAGCAGGAAAGACTTTTAAGCTACCAAGGTCTATTTGTAAAGGACGTGTTGTTAGCCAAGATTGCTCTTGTGAATATGATGACCTGTATGATGAGGATGATTATAATATAATGGGTTTAGGGAATGGTAAGCACTGCTCATGCTGTGATAGGAAAGGCTTTGAGGAGGCAAAGTCGACACAAGTGCCTCTCTTGGAAATACAATAGCTCACATTGAAATGTGTTGGTGAAGGCCTGAATTGGTTTTCTGACATACACAGATTTTTTTAATCAACAATCTACACCTCATGTTCACACATTTTCTCGTTTTAGTTTTTTTTTTTTTTACCAGTTATACTGCTTTAATCATCACCATGAGCATGTAACCTGATGTCTTGCCTTGCAATGTTCTAGCTGAAGTCCAACCCTAGTGAAAAAGAGGAGATGGAAGCCCAGAGTCAGTTGACAAAGTCGGACGAAATCCAGCGACTTGTGGCTCATGCACACAGCAGCTTCAACAGCCAGGATTATGTGACAGCTGCTGCCCAGCTTGACACTATCATTGAGGTGAGATACCTGCCCTGTCAGCATTGCCTAATTTACCTGCAAGCATGACTTTGTCCATGTTATCATCACTGCAGAGTGTACGGAGCATTTGTATAATAGCAGGTCCTGCCGTTTGTGAGATTTTTGTCTGCCTGTTACAGACCTGCATTTGGGATGTGACCTCTCGTGAGATGCGAGCGGAGTGTTTTATTCAAATGGGAGAGATGGGGAAGTCCATCAGTGACCTCAAAGCTGCATCCAAGTTAAAGAATGACAATACCAAGGCCTTCTACAAACTCAGCACCATCTACTATAACCTTGGAGACCATGAGATGTCCCTCAAGTAAGACCCACTTGCAGTTTACTTTCTGGGAGGTTCCTATACCGTGTTAATCCTGTTATTTAAATGTATGACACTGACAAATTGTCTCAATGAGGGAACTCCCTAATTACTGAGGAATTCCCTTCCAAATCAAACATAGCATATTATATTTATTTGCAGTAGCCAACATGAAAAACATTTTTTGTACATAACCCATCTAAAGACTGTTATTTTGTTAACACAATGGACTTGACTATTAAATATCATTGTTGTACTGTAGGGTTATTAGCAAAGGTGTATTTAGAAATACATATTATTTGCATCTGACTTTAGTATAATTAGGATCTGACAGACTAAAAGATTACAAATAATTAATGTTGATCTAGACAACATGATCAGGTCTGACCAATAAATCTGTGTTGAGCACTAAGGCTTGCAGTGTGAATAAAGCCTTAGTTTAATCAGAATAGAAACTATAGCTTTAAAATAACCACATACTTGCTATTTTAATTGCTCTTTTTGTCCAAGCCCTTTAAGTTGGCAGTATAACATGTTCATCAAGTGAAATGAAAAATTAACCTAATCTGACCTTCAGCCTCATTTTGTCTGCCCTGCAGTGAGGTGCGTGAGTGCCTGAAACTTGATCCTGATCACAAACAGTGTTACAGCCATTACAAGCAGGTCAAGAAGCTCAACAAACAGATCCAGGCTGCAGAGGAACTCATCCAACAGCAGAGGTGTGTATTCAGGCAATTGTATATCCCTTTAAATATAAAATAACATCCTTTCTGAGTACCAGGGATTGCATCATCTGCAGAGTGACTGCTTCCTTTCCCTCAAGCGGTCCGACTTTATTATTTTACAAACAGGCATGCAAATCCCATCTAATTATGAATGGATGTCACATCATGTTTGACATACATAAGATATCATATTCACAAGACTAAATAAAGCAAATAACAGAGTTAGCATGATGTTTGTGGGTGCAATGATCCATGTTGCATTCTGCCATATTGACTGTGCCACAGCGTTGTTCCAACACCCACCTGCTTCCTGCTCCTTTAGGTACGAAGACGCGGTGAGCAAGTATGAGGCAGTGATCAAGACTGAGCCCAACGTGCACCAATTCTCTCTCCTCGCCAAGGAGCGCATGTGCCATGCATTAGCCCAGGTAAGCCCCTTTACTGTTAACTCACTCTTTGAGTTCATTAAACATTAATATCTATCTAACAGCCTTGCTTTCTCTATGTCACGAGCAGGGCCAGCAGGGTAGCAGAGCGATCTCAGTGTGTGGAGAAGTCCTCCAGTCAGACCCCGAGAACGTTAACGTGCTGAAGGACAGAGCTGAGGCTTATATCCAAGAGGAACAGTATGAGGAAGGTAAGTCCACCAGATGTGGCTATTGTACTTAAAAGCATGATTCAAATCAAGAACTCACCCTGCGGTATCTTGAATTTATGAAGAATGTTCTCAATTTCTTTGTGGGTCATTGATATACATCGAATACATTTTCCAAATTATCAGAATCTGGCCCTTAAAATCTGCCTTCAGAACCAGGGGCTCACTAAATGCTGTAAAGGCTACAGATCTCCACCTGTTTGTTTTCATTTCATTCAAGAAAATCTATGTGCAATATGTGTTTTGTTGAAGATGGACAGGTTATAATGTGGCTGCTATGAAAATAGCAGTTGTCTGGAAGAAAGCATATTGATTTATTAACACCATGATTCTTGTAATGAATATCTTTAATATTTTCACACCATAATACCTGCAAATATTTGAGTTTTAAGGATAAAACACAGCCATTTAAATGAAAACTAAATGTAACAATCCAAGTTTTACTACACTGCTCACTGGTGTCATGGCAGACGTCTAACACAAGGGGTCCTTGTAACACTGCAAAGAATACACAGTAAAATTAAGTTAAAATATCAATGGCACATCACACAAGTGTTTTCCATCATGTTTTTGTTGGAATTTCTTTATGTGTGCCGTGAAAGTAAAGTGATTTTAATGTAAACATCCAAAGAAAATGCTGCTTGGCAGCATAGAGCCAGTAAAGGGAAGGATTACATTGAATTGTGCCTCATTTAAAAATCTTTTGGTTCACAACCAAATCCACTCTGAATTTAAATAAGCACAATTAAGACTAACTGTAAATCAATACAGCAAGGGCGTCCATGTCTAATTTGGTTAAAGCATATAAATACTATGTCTAAAGCCAGAAAAAGACAAGACTTCATCTGTTTGAGCATTTGTCACATACAGTATAATTACAATTATGTGTGTAGCACATTGTGCTTAAGTATAAGTATAGCCTGTAAGACGTAGAGCTGCCATAGACTGGCGGCTGGAATTATTCTGAATTTCTTGTTTATCAAGCCTAAAGCCATTCTTCAGTGGCAGAGCCAAAAACACACATACACACACACACACACACACACACACACACACACACACACACACACACTTACAGCACTTACTATCTCCATAAAGCCTCTGCTGGCAGCGGGGGAATTATTCTGAAACAACGGTCTCCCCTATCTGTCGTCAAATCGTAGAAAGTCCAGTGATGGCAGATGGTGAAATCCCCAGGAATAGTTTGTTTCCCAGCCATCATTTTACCTGTCGCTGGATGTTCTGCTGCTGCCGCGCAAACAGCCAGTGGATATTTTTGTCAAAGTCCCTGCCTACATTTTATGTTTATCTGACAATTAAGTTTGAAATGTAATGCAAACCAGCCCACCCATCTCTGTGTTTTTGTGCACAGATTGCGAATACAATGTCCAAACTGTGGCTCCTATAGAATAATTTTCACTCCAGCTGCTCAGGTTGAAACCCTCACACTTTAGATTCTCACTAATGATTATCAGTCTGAAACTAGCCAAAAACACTGACTCAAATATCGGAAAAATGTTGAGGAATGAACATATTTCATTACAAAAAAAAAAAAAAAAGATATACCCTGAAACCTCAAGTCACAGCGGCGTAGCAGGTGAGGGAGAGCAGCTGGCGGCTGAACAAAAAAAAGCAAAAGGACAAAATGCAGAGTTTGCAGTGTTACAGGGTGTCAAGGAATAGAGCAAACTCTATTGCACATGTGAAGGAGATTAGGGCAAAGAAACTAAGGTATATAAGCAAATCCTGCCAAGAAGAAGCCTATGGTATTTTTATTTTGCTTAATATTGTGAGGATCCCAAAGTTTATAATGTACATATCCTACACATGGTGATTAAAAGAGACAGTCACACTGTGATGAAGTTCTCAAAGCTTGATGTGCCATAGTTTTCAATGGATGCCTTGACATGGACACAAATCAGCAGGATGGAGTTGCATGCACACACCTTGACTTGGGTAGGAGCATCCCAACTACCTGTGCAGCCACGCCTTTAGCCAAGTGATGGAAAAACAAACAGAGTCAGCAATAATGTCTTTTAGTATTGAAACGAGCTGTGGATCTTAATCCCCCGCTGCTCTGCCCTGATGACAGTGACAGGCAGGCAACACAAAGTGGAGGGCAGGGTTCTAAGCGTAGCATAGCTTATATGTGGAAGAGCTCAGTGCATAGCGGGTGTGCGGTCAGGAGAAAGATGGATGCTATTGGAGCAAGGAAGAACTGGCAGTAAAGGTGTCAAGTGGCAACAGACGTATGGTGTAGGTCATTTTGTTTTAACCTGGATACTAGTATTTTTCATGTATACAAGTATAAGAATAACAAAATATTTCTGTATCATACCACAAATATGGTGACAACAGGAATAAGCCCCATCAGGGATATTCATGTCCATTTAAAAACACTCAATGTCAGTCTTGAACAATTTTCATCAAACTGTCTCTAGTGGGTCAGGCTCAAACACTCCTATGGATTTGCACTACATAAACTGAAAGAGTGTAAAGTGATGACTCATAATCCAACCAGTGCGATGCACACAAGAAGGGTGGAGACATTCTGTGGTTATATTGCCAAAGCCTGCTGCTAGTCGAAGCTCAAATCACGGGAACCACAGTGGATCTGTTGTGTGTGTGTCCACCGTTTGACAATGTGCATCATTCAAATTAGAGGCTGCAGATCGGAAACACAACACCTAATACCTGAGACTTTCAAACGGCCGTGGAGGCAGTTAATCAGCCGAAAAGAGAGGCTGTCAGACAGTACAGGCCAGCTGCTGGAGATAAGCATCCCAGTTAGAGTCTGACAGATGAACTGTCTGTCATAATAAGTAGATGTACATTGTTTTTTGAAAAATATTTGTTGGAACAGTTGCAGTTTGGACATTTGAGCAAATAAAGGAAAGGAGATGGATGTGGGGAATATCTGACTGGATTTAGACATGGGACATTATTATAACATGGACCCTGAGGCTATAATAATAATTAAATTAACTGTAAATAAGTTCATTTGCAGATTATTTTCATGTGCAGCTAATATTTTAACAATGCATGACAAAGTGGAGCTGACTAGTAACGTGAATAAAAGATATCTGTGAGATTTTGGAAATAAATTATGTGCATGCGCTTTAAATAATACATTGATAAGATATCAGAACACAGGAATACTGCACTGCTAACCTGTTCAGAGGTGCAAAGCTACCAGTATGTCTCCCCACCGGAATAACAAACCGATACAGGCGAGGAAAAAGCCTCAGTGTGCAGCATGAAACACCAGTCTGGCAGCCCAGAGCGGCGCGTGTGTGTGCAGGCGCTGACAATGACGCCCTCAGGCTCACCCATCTGATGGTAAAGTTTAAAAAAAAAAAAAAAAAAAAAGCAACAACATTTGTATTCCAAGTTGATTTAAGAGTTGGAAATAAATGACATACTAATTTACTAAATCATCAAGAGCTAACATGTGGCACGCTGAACGTGCTCCAGTTTGGTCATATCCACATGAGCTTAGTGAGAGACAGCGGTGTTTTATTTCAATTTTATGTCAGTGTGTTAAGTATGAAAGGGAAAACATGCTAGGACAATAGTGGTTATAAAAAAAGTAAATAAAAAGGAGCTGGATGAAAGCTGCAGTTAACATTGATAAAATTGGCAAACAGCCTGATTCAAATCCATAATGTTCCCATTTGAAGTGTAAAACTGTGTCTTTGTTTTAGCTTTTATTGTAAATGAGAGGGCAAAACAAACAGAAAACGTACACAAACATCCAATTACGCCCCCAATTATCATCAGCATCTCTCCAGGCAGGCAAGCCCCAGTGTAATAACACACTGAGGCTGTGTATGTTGCCATTAATATGACATGAACACATCTGCAGGTGGGAATGCCAGACCTCATGTGGGCTTTTAAACTGTCAGAACCCATGGGTGTTTCACGCACCTCGGTACGCCTAGCAGGGTAAACAAGCCTCAAAGCGCCCTAACGTGCGCGCTCAAACCGCCTGGAGCTGCTGCTACATGATATGAAGGTGATGATGGGGAATAAAGTGGGTTATTTAACAGCATAACAGACACAATGTTTCAGAACAGGTAACTGAGGATGCTAGTCTAATGATGTTTAGTGGGCGATATTGTTTGTCACAGTCATGGAGATATGGAACAGTCAATAATGATTCCAGGGAACAATGTATTTTCCTGTATATTTTTTGATCATGGCTGTAAATCTTGGCTAAACTGTATCAACATTTGGCCAGCTTTTGTCTAACATTATATCAGTATTTCACATTAACTACTCATATAATTGATAGTGCTTCAAATGAGCAGTTGGCAGGATTTATTGGGATCTTTTTGCCCAAATTGGAATATAATATTCATAGTTACGTGCTATTAGTGTAAAATTGCCTGAAACAAATAATTGTTGTTTACTTGCCTCAACAAGGTCTTGAGGTCTGGTGTTTCTTTCCATTGAAGGCCTTTTTTAAAATACTATATTTCTCAGCATGAGTAAGCAATACTGATTCTGTCCTCCTTTTTCATTTCAAATCTTTTTCCAGCTATTAAGGACTTTGAGACTGCTGCGAAACACAGCGAGAATGACCGTCAGATAAAAGAAGGCCTGGAGAGAGCTCAGCGACTTCTCAAACAGTCTCAGAAGAGGGATTATTATAAGATCCTTGGAGTGAAGAGGTGGGCACCGATGACTGGAGTTTGGGGATAGTTCTTTCCATTCATATAAATGTGTTCCAGATGGGGAATTTTATTGAGGTTGAGAAAAAATAGGGTATTTTATTTATATATATATATATATATATATACACAAATAGGTTGTTTTACAAGACTGCATCAGAAAGTAATTTGTTTCTGTTTGATATTGTGTCGAACAAACTATTGCTGCACTGAAAACCAAACCATTTATCTGCTTTTGAACATATTGTGTTCTCAAGTTCTATTGACAATTCAAGGTCGATCGCATTTTAAGGCTGTGAAAGCACTCTCGATAATAAAAAAAAAAAAGATCTGGTATATTGCATGAGAGCCAAGCGATAACCCTGACATTCGGACAGTTATTAGTTGAGCTCTGTTGAAAAGAGGGGAAGGAATATGTTTTCATCTTTTTAATCAATTTGATGATGATTCTCTCTCTGTTGTGACAGAACGGCCCAGAAAAAGGAGATCATTAAAGCGTACAGGAAGCTGGCACAGCAGTGGCATCCGGACAACTTTCAGGATCCAGAGGAAAAAAAGAAGGCTGAGAAGAAGTTCATAGACATTGCACAGGCTAAAGAGGTTCTCACTGACCCAGGTAAAAAGTTTTGTGGCGTGCAGAGTCAGTGGAAAGTTGTTACTGCCAGTCTCCCGTTAAATGCCAGCAGGCCTCTGAGGGGCCGCCGCAAACAGCTCACTACTTGTTATTTTGTTCAAGTAGCTCGAGACCCCCATTATTTTACTGGGCATCATTTTTATTTCAGCAAAATTGTCAGATCAAAACAATCTCACACAGCTACTGTGATATATATATATATATATATATATATATATATATATATACACCCAGCATTCCCAACTGGTTTTTTCATTTCACTGGATCTTCAATCATCCAAGCGGTGCATTACATTGTGAGCTTATGATTTTGCATTTAACTTTTCTTAAATCAGGCCAATGAGAAGAAATTAGTGAAATTTGAAATCCCCACATTTTCCAGCATAAATTGATCAGTTTCAGAACAAGTCTGTCTTGGAGTGCAGGCGCAATAAACCAAACCTTAAGAGCTGAGTGCTCAACATAGTCGGAGGGTTTACTGCCCCAGAGACTGCCACTGTGGTTGTGTTTTTGAACACTGCTGACGGAAAGCTGAATCAGCCGCAAGCAAACTCAGATTTTAAACCTCAGCAAACTGTTTCTAAATTCTGCCTTGAAACATCTCTGATCAAAAAGCTAAAACTATATCACTCAATATCTTTTTAAGTTCTTGTGTTTTATACTATTTTTTCCAGAGATGAGAACCAAGTTTGACCACGGGGAGGACCCCATGGACCCCGAGAGCCAGCAGGGTCGTCATCATCACCAGCACTGGAACGGAGGCTTCCAGGGCTTCCAGGGTTTCAATCCGTTTGGCTCCGGACCATTCAACTTCAAATTCAACTTCAACTGAGGATTCTCATATCCGGCACAGCTGGAGCGGAGTTTTGTATTTTCCTCCCTATTTAAAAGGGAGATCCCTGGCATAAGGAATGTCATAAGTCTCACAAATTGTGACTTTAATTCAGTGACCTTAATTAAATATGCATCTTTGTTGTTGAGTAATACAACTTTGAACTCCGTTTGGGGAAAGTCTGTTGCTATGCTAACAAATATCTGCCGTGTGTGAAGCAGCTTTTATCTGTCAGGTGTAAGTGGTTAATCGCGGCACTTACATCCTTTCCACGTATTGTACACTCTACAATCCACATCCATTCGTAAGATCCTATTTGTACATAGGTACAGTACTATTTTTTATATGAATGGAGTTTTTTGAAGTGTAAATAAAGACCTATTTATGTACCTTGAATTGGAGTCAGGGGAAAGAGCATCTCTGTGTGGAAAGGTTAGTGGGAACTTTTACACACTGAAGCTACAGTTTGAGAAATGGCACTTATGAAAAGCACTTCATCACTACATGTAACCTTTTCCATAATTACAACTATCTGAACTGCTTCTCTTCCCTCTAAATGCATTTTCACATGGTGTAATGGTTCACGGTGACAAAACAAATTAGTGTAAGAAAGTCCTTTCATCGTTTCAGAGCGTGAATCACACACCCACTGACCGCATAAAGGGTACAACAGAATTAACAAGCACACTTTGGAATGACGCTTTTGTAGGAAAGATTTATTTTTTTCCACCAGACAGTAATATAAACATTTCTATTTGACGCAGCACAGTGACAGATGGGTGTTGGATTTTTAGACAGAAAAAAGGACAGTTGAGCAGCAACACCCATCTTATACCTGAGACAAACACTGGTTCCTTGTGGATTTGAAATCTGAAAAATTACTTGTAAAAAATGTAATACAGTGAAGTATGTAACATGTAAACGCACTGCAATAATTTAAAAGCAATATCCTACCCATAAAGCATGACCTTTAGTGTGCAAATGAGGATTCTTTGATCCACAACTTGGCAATAATAAAGTTTGGCCTGGTTTGCTGAGCTTAAGCCATCTAGTACAGCATCACAGAGCTTTTCAGGGACAGGTGAGGACCAATCGGGGACGGGAGTTGAGCGAACTGTACATTTTCTGTGTTATGCTAGATATCTAAGGTACAGTAGGGAAATTAGTGGGGCTCTGAAGGGGATTCGATCTTCATTATTATAAAAACAGATAACACTGCCGGTCGATAATAAATATTTTTGTTGTGCCCTCCCTTTTACCTTGAAAAAAAAGTTTAAAAAAAATATATAAAGCAAACAAAGGTGAAAATACTTAAGTTTGAATAAACTTACTAAACATATTTGCAAATCATGTTCAGGGTCCACATCTGTGACTGCTGACTTGCTGAAGGACCCCGCACACGACAAACAGCCTTAATATAGATTTGAAGGGAATCCAATATTATAGGTGTTGGAGACAATTATGAAAGTAATTTAATGTGGCGCAGTTAAATAGGATCCTGCTGATCAGCTTGACCCACAGAAATCTGCATCATGGGGCAGGGTCAGACGACCAACAGTTACTCAGTGATCACAGTGCTATTAAAGCTCCCCCCGTACAGCAGGAGGCTAAACTGTAGTATGATCCGCTCAAAGTGTTAAACATTTATCAAGCTTGGCTATTTTTGCCTCAGTCCAGCGTTCCACAAAGTAAAACTTTGCCCAAGCTACATTGGCGAGAACTGAGTGTCTGACTGTCTGTCATAATAAAACCAATTAGGCTACATACATATGATTTGTTATGGGGTCTCAGCTGGTTAATCACTGTGTTCAGGTCAATGTGTGGACTGAAGGAAACACACAGTGAACAGATCAAAATCTATGTATGATGCTTATAACTCCCATCACATTATATAGTAGCATAATACAACATTAATTTGGTTGAGTTTCTGGTTATAATTCACATGATTCACTACAACAAGGATGTGTGTTATTGCTCAGAGTGTTTAAACACAAGTGTGTGTGACAACTGAGAGCAGAGGGATGTAATGAGCCATGACGTACCAACGTTCTTTTCAAAACCGAGAGGTCGTTTATGTGAATTTTCCCAGTTGAGAACTAATTTTTCTGATTGTTCAAACATAAAATGAATAATTAGAAAAAAAGCAATTGCATGATTAACAAAAGTGAAACATATTTAGTGATTCTGTGATTTGGATCTGCTCCAAACTTCAATGTGTTCTTCCTTTGCCCATGCTGCAGCCTTCAACCAAGTTTCATGAAAACTGAGCCAGTAGCTTTCTGCAGTCCAACCAGCAATAACACAAGCCAACCAGGGCAAAACATGATGTGCTTGGTGGAGGTAATTAACAGATCTGCATGTATGGGATTCTTCATAACAGGCATTGCTTTCCTTGATGGTGATGAGGAAAATAAAGACCTGATTTAGAGACAAGTTGCTGAAAACGTATCTTTAAGACCTATAAAATCCAACCTTTCCATGTAACTACTTGATCCCTTTCTTATAATCAATCTTGCAGAACAGAAACCTTAGTCAAGTCAAACAAACAAACAAAGAAAAAAAACACCCTTACTCTCCTGAAAGAGTCAACTACCCACCCTTCAACAAAAATAAAAATTACACCCAGTAATTACCAAACAGTCCTTAAATTCTAATGTAAGAACTTTGCAGCAAGTTATGAAATGTGAAAGCGGGCTAACTTCATGTCAGTCACAACTTTGGTTTGGGCATTTCAGTCAACGTCAAATTACAAAAACAGATTTCTATAACAATTAAAAAGAAACACTGAATTTTAAGATGAATTCTAAGAGATGTGCCCTCTCCATCTGATCCTATGCATCCAGTTTCAGTGCAAGATATTCCAGCTATTCATCCTCACACACACTTCATAGAGTGCTCTGATTCACCTCATCTCATTCTTTCTTTCTGTTCGCTTCATTCTCCGGGAACCAGAACCTGACTGTAGCGCTGATCGCGTGTCCACAGTTGGCAGTTAACACTTGCCGACATGTTCTTTTTCTTTACTTTTTTTTTTTTTTTTTTTTTTTTTAAGACGTATCGACTGCAGAAGCAGATATGGCATCTCTGAAAATATCACATCCTTCCCCGGCTGGGGTTGCGACGCTCCATGGCTATGTTTAGATGGAATTGTCTGTCTTCAAGCTTCACAGGTTGCCTGCTTGCAAAAGGTGCTGCCTCCTTCCTATTCAGCATGGTGCTGGCAGGCACTAAAGTTCATCACGCTGGTTGTCTGCTGTGCAGCGGGAGGGGTGGAGGTTGGAAGAGAAATCATGAAAATGAGCATAGTGGTGAGGGAGACAAACATTTGGCAAAGAAAAAAAGGCGGATCACAGAGAAGTAGGCTAGATACTTAAACTTTTCTTTCATACATCCTTTTCTTTCCAAACCTTTTTTCTGTTGCGAAGGAGTGGCAGTCTGTTTTTGCGTCGTGTCTTCCTGTTCCTGAACCCGTCCCAGCAGACGTTTTATTTCGTTGTCATATTCAGCCCACTCAGGCACGATCCGTGCCGCGGCCGATAGCTTGGGCTCTTTGGTCTTTGGGTTATTGCACTGCAGCACAAAAAAGCAGACGAAACGCATCACTCACGCCAGCAGTGCCACTTTCTCCCAACAAGTCAAATTGTCATTCCCAGCACTGTCTGTGGCAGCCATTTGAACCTAATTTGATTTCCAATTCTGTTAAAAGAACATTAGCCCATGTCTTGTGTCTAAATTACCAAGTGGTGTCCTATACCACAATGAGACAATGCTTCCTATTCCAGTCTACTGGAGCCCATCCAGTAATTCTCTAAATTAGTTTAGGAGACTACAGGATTGCTCCTCAGTTGTCTCCTAAATGCCAAGTGCCTCGTGGACATTAGTGGCTGGAAATATGCTGCTGCCTCTGAGTGCTGCAGCAGCTACAGTACACTATTATAACCACACAGCTGAAAACACGGTGTAAAAAAAGGGGTACATAAATAACTTCAATAACTTCAATTATCACCATGTATCATCCCAATACAAGGATTCACAGGGTTCCTACTGTTTTTTTAAGAATACATTTCCGAGAATCAATCAAGAATCAAGAATCAAGCGTTTCCAAACTTTGTACCAACCCTGAGTGATACAGTGTGCTCATTTTTAGGTTTATACTTTGGGGTTTTGAGAGAGCATTTACATGCTTCAGTGTTAAATAAACATGTATTGACATTATTTTCTCATGCTTTATGTATGCTAGGATTGGTCCACGTTGCCTGGCCCTCCACTCTTTTGCTCTTGGTGTCTCTGCACCATCATTGCGGCTGGAGAATGACTGCAAGGACACTGCAGATGTGTCTACCTACATACACATATTATTGTGACATTAAAACCCAACAGGAAAGACAGCTTGTTCAAGGCACAGGGTCTGAACATGGGCTGTGCACAACACTCTGCAGATTGGGGCCTTTAAAATAAAGAGATTTCACCATCTGAATAAGTTGAACAATTAGATATGATGAGTAAAAATGGAGCTAGTCCCAGTTTTTCCTGTTCGTTCCCCCCCATCATCCTAGAAAGTGTGATTCCTGCGTGACTCACCAGGTCTATGGTCTTCGCAGTGACTTTGGAGGTGTCATCGCACCACGTCTCACACCACAGCCACTCCTGTGGAAGAGACTTGATGACCACCTGGTGGATCATGTTGTTCGGAAGGTCCTAAAAATATCCCAAAAGAAAGAAATAACGTGCATTATAGTATGTAATTATAACAATTTCACATCAAAACGAGGTATAGTAGGAGCCAAACTCATAATCCAATCTAATGATGTCATCTGAGTTCCATACCTGGTCCAGGTTGGACAGACTGTTGGGGTCTTGGCTCAGGGCTTGGTACTGGCCTCGTAATCTGTCCCCTGCTGCAATTTTCCGAAACTTCTTTAAATCGACTACATACAGAGCGCTGGTTGAAATAAAACGAGGAGAGAGAGAAGGTTTTAGAAAAGCATATCCTGAAAGCTGTAGCACAAATAAAAAAATGAGTCAATAAAGATAAATACCCCAGGCACATTCAGATAATTGTACCTAATGTGTGATATTAATAAACCAAACCATGTAGACGATGTAGCTCTACTGCACTTATTAGATTTAAGTCTGCCAGAGGACATTCACCACCTTGTGTTTTCTCTTCCTCACTGATGCAGATCATTCACCCTCCCTCCTTTTGTCCTGCCCGCAGAGCTAAGCACCACGCTGGCACCCGATCAAACCACTGTGGTTTTCTGGCTTTTCTTTTTTCTGTCCTGATAAGCCAGAGGTAGAGTTCTGTGCTGTGTTCAGCCACTGGCTGCCATCACACTGACAGAGGGAGAACTCAGAGGCACACACAGCGAGGAGCTGAACTTTTATTTCTAGAGCTTGATTTAAACGCACAGTATGTCATTTCTGCTGCCAGGAGGTCTCTCAATCCAAATAACAAAAGATGGACTCTGGTTGTTTTTTTCAGCTAAGAAAACATGATTACAGATGACGTAACATGGACAGAAATAATGTTTACAGAGGAGCTGATGTGTTCAGGTTTTTATGTCATTTCAGTCAGAATTAGCAGAATTAAAAGAATTAGCCTCAGGTTAATGATATCGACTAGCCGTACAGCTTCTATAGCTACAGTTATACGGCACATTCAACATGGATTGAAGGAAGAACAGCAAGAGCAGAAAACAAAAACAGCAGCATTGCCCTCCTTTAAATGAAAGAAAGTACAAATACAGTTCAACTTCCTTCCCTGTCAACTCAGCAAGAGTTAAAAAAAGAACACATTCTTACAGGATAATGAATAATTCCTCTAGA
>JAOWBC010000002.1:14482502-14502203 GCA_028566105.1 Hypoplectrus providencianus | reverse complement strand
AAGGCAGTGCTCCCCACACCATGGTGTACTGACTGTCTGGTAATAGAGCAGAAAGTCTGGAGGAGCATTTCCTGAGGAGAGACTAATACTCTCCTATGGGATGCAGAGTTCAAAGTAAATGTACAGCAGGCCAATCTGTTTCTTTTTAAGTCATATTCAATACTGTGCCAGGTTTTAGTCACATTTCTTGGGTTTTAATTTTAAATTTAAATATTCCACACTATCCTCATCCCCTTCTATAAACAGTCCAAGTACCAATGTATTACAATACAATCAATAACTATAAATTAAAGCAGAAATGTATTCAGGTGTTCTGACAATTTTTTTGTAAGGAAATATTTGGTTACTTTAATTAGATCTGAGCCTCTGTAAAAACAAAGTTTCTGCCAGAAAACTAACAAAAATGTCCATGTAAGGCTTCATGTGGTTGCATAATTTAACAAAAACATTTATAAATAGTAATGACGCTGCTTTAGTGCAGCACACCACGGCTTGAAATGCGATGCTTCAGGTTCCATTTTGCCACACACTAAGACGTGCAAAGCTGTTAACCTGTTAACCTGGTGTTGTTGAGGATCAAGAAAAAGATGTGGTGAAAATGGATCGCCCTCAGGGAGAACCGTTCTCAGGGAGAAGCAAACTCTTTTTTGTGCAACTGAATGAACTGTGCTGTGCATCATGTTACCATCTCCATCCCTGTTTATTAGCACTACATGAACGACTTCTGCAAGAATTAATCACATGATTATGTGGTTGCTCGAAAAAAACAACAACTCCAAGTTCGATAAATTATTTACATGTATTGATGATAATAATTTATTGCGTATGTGTGAACGGATTGCAGCAAAACTTAAAAAAGGAGACATTCTCCATTGCCTATAACAGTTTGTGGACTGATGTCTGAAATGGAAGATGGTTTTTCCCAGAAGTATCTGAAATTTAAATCCAAGTGCCTTTCCTCTCTTCAGATCTCCAACAGCATTACAGTGAGCCAATCCAACTAGCGTTAGCTTAAAATTCAACAGTATAACTAAGGATTGCATTCAGCTACCCAATAACTGGACAACAAACTGTAGCCAAGGCTAAGCTAAATTAAGATTAGCCGACTAGCTCTTAACTAAACTTTGTGGCATGTATCTGTTGGTTGCTTTATAACATGAGCTAAAAACATCCTTTGCCATTGCATATGTCACATCACCATATAGCCAAATGCACAGGTTGGTCGCTGTTTCTGCAATTCAAATAGTAAAAATGCCCAATTTATCACTTCCAGTTTCTCAAATGTTCAGGCAGGTAAGGGAAGCGTTAAGGGTAATGTGGGTACACAGAAAATAGTACAAAATATGGTTGCACTGTGGACAGTGCACTTTTGACATGGCCCCAAAAACACTGGATGCAGGCAGCAGCTAATGTGGTTAACTGCAGGGCCTTTCCTTCAACTATGGTACACCAAACCAGCAAGAAAGAAGAAGAAATTCACCATGCCGTAGGGGGAAAAAAATAGCCCCGAGCATCACTTTACCCAACTTGCCCACTCAAAGATATTGCTTTTCAAATCAGTCCATTAACTTTCAGACAAAATTAAACTATCACATTCATCGAAGTAAGTAACAATTTAATCAACATTTGAAAATCTAGGTTAGAAGGTAGATTAATTAAAATGTTTTTCAGGCTGAGATACCAGAACAGACGGCAGTAAAATCCAAAGGACACACCACACTCTCACCGCTATTGAAGAGCAGTGGCTCATGATGCAAGGCACATTTAGCGGACAGAAATCAGAACTTGTTCTGGAGGGTAGATGTGTCTGCAGTCAAACTGTGTGTCCTTGTCTGTAACAGACTGCTGATGAGGGAAGGAGTGTCTCTCCCACACTCAATCACAACCACAGCCACGGCCCCGAGGCTCCAGGAAGACACCAGTGAGTGAGAGAGAGGTGTGAAGGGAGAGGAGGCAGCATACTGTTTGTCTCTGCGTGTCCTCTAAAACCAACTCTGAACACGCTCATACAAGAGAGCAAGTCTCTTGTATGAGCGTGTTCAGAGTTGGTTTTGGTAAGCAAGTCTCATCCATATAACCCCAACTCAGTGACGGCCCGAGATGCTGCACAACTTCTGTGTTTACCATTTGTTTTCTGTCCTGAAAACATTTAGTGCATTCCTCTCCCAAAAACACTGCTCTCTCTAGTTGAGTTGGCTTTCTGGGAGTTGCCACACATCTGTAGAGTCTGGAGATACCAACCGACTGCCATGACTAAGCCAGCCATTATGAAGGGCCTCCAGCACTACAGTGGGCCCCCCCCAGATAAGCAGCTTTGGAGGGTCAGGTGAGAGCCTGTTTGGCTGACTCACTCGAGATAATCTGGACCTCTGGAAGGATCCACAGAGCTCTGGGTAAATACTGAGCACTAGACAACACTAACCGTACAAAACGCTAACTCTGCTTTTCCTCCAACTGTTCTGATTGAGCAGAATGTTTTCTCCAACATCAGTGTGGAGATCATCCAAAGACATAAACAAGATGTGTGCCAAAAATAAAGCAAGAACAAATGTACTGTGAAGTATAACTCTAACTTCTACCTCAGTTTCCCTTGTGTTCCATTATTGATTGTACTATTTCGATGCTGTTTGTCTAGGTGTCGGTCTCTGTCAGACATTCTCAAAAATGCAACCCCGAACCATTCAAAACAAACAAAGCAAAACAAGACCAGCAGAGTTAACACACTATAAGAGTTAAAACTGTGGCTACATCTCTGGTGACATACCAGAGCTGCTTGTGTTTGTTGTGGAAACTCTTCCTTTTTTTTTTTAACATGGCCCAGCTGACTAGATAGCAGAACAGCCCAATTGAGCAGTGCAGTTTGGCTGCAACTTATTAAGAGAATGGATTTGATATGCTTTTATAATGGATCCCCATTCGCTGCTGCTGCTGCAGCAACCAGCTAATTTTTCTGAAGATTTTGCATGTCTCTATTTTTTTTCAACATGATGGGCACAGTTCTCTGCAAAAATAGTCACACTGACTACTGAACTATTGACTAGAATTGAACCCATGCTTCTTTATCCTTTTCTGTCTAAGACTCATTTCATCATCTGCATGACACATTTTGCCTTTGACAAAAAGCCATCTTACCATCTTTCCTTAAAATTTAAACATTAAACTTCACTGTTAAATACCGACCTGCCTATGATCTGGATTCAGTCTAGGAAAACACTAATGACCAAGGTACTATCTTACTCTCGCCAAGGTCTTATGACCACTTGGGGAGAGGTGGTTTTAACAGCCCCCTCCACCTTGCCCAACCTGAATAACTCCCTCAGGTAACACAGCCGCTGCTGCTCTCTCACACCCTGTGTGGCCTTGATGTTTTTTTGATCTCTAAGCGCAGCATAAAGGACATTAAACCCTCTAACTTCCCCGGGCTGAGAGTGGCAGGCGAGAAAAACTTCCCTTCATCTTCCTCACAGCCGGAGACAAAGAAAAGAGCAAGAGAGAAAGCACAAAATCGCTAAACAAAAATGGAGAGCGTGTAACAAAGAAAGCAACAAAAGAGTAGGAAAGAAATCTATTTTCACTCAGGCTCATTATTACTCCACAGAGATAAAACAGTCTTTAAAGATGAGAGAATTTGTAACAACCTTGTCTCTTAGACTTGCTGATGCATGGATCCACCTCACTAATTCCTCAGATGTGTTCGATCAATACATGGCCTTCAGTCCCGCCCTTTACAACGAATCCCTCAAAGCATTCTGAGGTTACAAATGAAGTAATGGCTATAAAGACATCTTTGCTTGTAAACCAACAATATTTGGTAAGATCATTAGTCAAGGTCTTCACATTGATTGCTGAAATATTCAGACCCTTTCTACCTTTGGTACAGCATGGTTCTATTATTATGATTTGTCATTTTAACATGTATTTTTCTGGAACCATCATTATGAGTTCTGTGAAAAAATCTCTTCTTAGGATTTAACTGTCAAAAAAGCAAATGTTTTTTTCTGTCATCTGTTACAAAGACTGAAATAGTATTTGATGGTTGTCAGAGTTTTCTTTCTGCTTGTTATTTAATTAGGCATAATTTCCAAACTTTGGCTGAGACCAGCCGCTTTCACTGGATAGGACTCCAGTGGGAAAATTACAGTGATTCTCCCCTGAACATGTTTCTTTAAATTGGACAAACTGGACAGATCATTTAAGCACAGTGTGGGATATATAATTTTTGGCTCGTGATGATTTTTGGAACATGTTGACTAGATTTTTGGTCTTGAGACTCATCAATCCATTCACTCTTATCTTATATTTTTTCTTGATAATGACAGAGGCAGTATATAGATGGCAGCACAAATGTCATTCTTCCCAACAATTTCCCAGACAACAGATGCCAAGGTCAAGAGCAACCTGTAAACCTTTTCAGCTTGTTCTGGGTCTGCTTCAGGGCCCCCTCCCAGTTCGACAAGCCATGAATACCTCAACAGAAAACATCCTGATCAGACAGCAGAACCACCTGTATGACCTCCTTTCAACATGAAGAAGAAGAAGTGATTCTACTCTGAGTTCCTCAGCATGTCCCTGAGGGTTAGCCCACCAAGAAAGAGCTTGATCTGTTGCAGAAAAAAACAGCTTTTTCACAGTTACACAAGGGCAGATCATTTTGTAGCAACAGCCAGCCACGCCCAATATTCCCAGACACCCTGATAGACATGGTCAAAATTACTTCTAGACTGACTTTATTCCCAATCCACCTCCAATATCCTAGCAAGAGCATCAGCTGGTGGATGGCCAGGAGAGTTGCTCATGTAAATGTATGATTCAACAATTATTTTCCAACATTGCTAGAAAGTTATCCAACCATGAATGTAGCTCAGTGTTTCCTACAGGATTTTATGAGACTGGGCTGGATCTTGGTAAATGCTCACCCAGGAAAATTGTACATTATAAAGTAAAATGCATCAACCTTGTGCACTTTGAGAGCAAAACGAGAGAAAATGCCTCAAATGAAATTTTCAGAGATAACTTAAAAGAATACTTTTTATCCAGTTTTCTGCATTTTTTTTCCCTGATAAACTGTAAAAAATGTTAACATTAGCCAAGAGGAGTCTGACAATACTGCCTTAAGTCAGGATCATCGTTTAATAAAACTTAAATATGTCAGTCAACATAATAAGTGCGGACGCTACCAAACTTGCAGAAAGTGCTGCTGTCCTACAATGATAACGCTAAAATGTATTTCTGGCTTGTTGACAGCTGTGGTGCATTCTGTTTAACGTTAAATCCCTTGATTCGTCTAAAGCTCGTTGTTGATGTTTGGTGTAGATGCACATCAGTAGATTCAGTGCATGCTTAAGTGTGTGTGGACAAAGGGGTGAGGTGCCGACTGAATTACGTAATTGACTGACTGACTGACTGACTGGAGGTGACACGTATTTTGCATATTATTTTTTACATGCAACAGCAACAGAACGCAAAATATGTCGATATTATGAATAGTTCAAAAATACTTTCATTATAATTTTAAAATTTTTGTGCACAAATAATTAGATTATGACTGGGTGCCACAGTCTGTGTAAATAATGGGAAACACTGTTACAAATTCTTACCCAATGCACAGGTTAAAAACATATGCCAAGAACTGTTGTTTTATAGCCAGTAAAATATGATTTTAGTTTTTGTCAAAAGTGTATGAATATATTGATTATATATTATATATTGAATATATTGATATATTGATTGATACATGGATGTAAGCAGACTACAACACTCGTAGTTTAACGTGTAATCTAAAAATGACAACAAATATATAAAAAAATGCAAAACATATCATGAAAATGTAAATAACATATTCAAACACAGCTTCACATTATAATCATACCCTGTTAGAATATCTTATTAAGTCATTCTCATTCATTACAAAATAAGGAGAGAAGTGCAGCATTTAAAAGCAACAAATAAACACTTCATGCTTATGAATATGAAGAAGTTTTAGGTGTTAAATAATGGGTAGCAGCAACACTGCCTACCTTTTCTCAAAAGTGCTCCAAACACTTCACACAGCAAGCATTAAGTGAGGAGACAGGATCACACAGTTAGGAAGTGTTGGGGAAAACACACAAATGCACACACACACATACCTACAGAAGCACATATTTTTTGCAAGACTAGATCTTACAGCATAATAGTGCAGTCTGGATCGAGGGGAGGAATTAGATCTCCTGAAACCACAATGTATAATTGATAAACAGAAGACACATGAGAAAACTCACCAATCAATGCGCTCACAGTTGCTATCGCCACTCAGCTGAGGAAGAGTTTTAGACCTACTGAAACCAATCATATTTTACCTGCATTTGAGAAACGATTACACACCTCGCTATGGAGTCCCATATGCCTTTGCTTTCAGTATTTTCACTTAAAAGATCTTCATTGATCTTCTCTGCCTTTTTCTGCACCTATAATAAGAGAGGGGACACAAAACAATGGGTTTTCTAGTGATTTCACTTTAAAATGTGTAAAAATCTAATTAAATTTTCTGCATCTGTGAGTACACAAGAGTCAGTTAGGATCCACTAGACAAAAATGTTAGCATCCAAGAATGCATGTAAGGCTCTCTGCATTGCTACAATGCTCATGATCTTGTGCACGTGTAGAACATGTCCTCCAAGCAGATAGTAGTTTAATTAGGATATAATTGAGGCTTCCTAATTAACATCATGCTGACTACATTACCGTCGTCAGACTGATCACCAACACAGGGAGGAGGACAGAGCCCTGACATACTGCAGCTAAGACAGCAACCTCCATATCAGTGGGAACAAATCTAAGAAGCTGATTGTGGCACGACTATTGGGAGTGAGAGGAAGACTTTTGGTAGAAAGATTTAGCAGCTTCATGTTCCTCAGTAAGGACACAACCTAGACTCACCCCATCAACACGATCACAAAGACTGCCAGACAGAAGTTCTGCAGGCTCAGGAGGCTCAACATGGACTCCAAGATACTTTGCAACCTCTACAGATGCATCATCAAGAGTATCCTGACCAGCTGCATAGCCATCTGGTTGAGCAGTTTCACTGCTTTCAACAGTAAGGCTTTACAGAGGGTGGTAAAAATTGTTCAGGACATCCCCAGGATGGAGCTGCCATCCACGGAGGACCTCTACACCCAGCAAAAGTCAAAAGGATTATCAGAGACCCCAATCACTTAAGCCACAAACTGTTCTGCCTGCTGCTGTCTGGCAGAAGGTACCACAGCATCCGTTTCCTCACAGGAGAAGCTTCATCAAGACTGTTGAACTCTTGACCCATGAGCTCATCACTTGACATTTTACCTTGAATCTGTCATTTCACCTATTTACTTTTACTCATTTGACTATTTACCTCTAGTTTTTTTAATTTATATTATAGCCTTATATTTAAACTTACAGTGTTTTATGTCTTAGATTCTGATTTTGCTTTCACATGCATGATCTTCTTTTTTATAGATATTTTATGAATATTCTTGGAGGGTGCCTGAGGCCTAAGATTTTCATTGCCAATGCCTTCTTCTCTGTAATTGTTGCGCACATGATAGGAATAAAGAACTCTAACAGCCTCAACTTGTATCCAGCTGAGGCATTTTACTGTGTGGTAAATCATGCCCAGTGCTATAAGAAATCTAATATACTTTATGAACCACACTCACTCTGACTTTGATGATCTTACTGTGGAAACTGTTGAGCACAACAATGACATCTCCAGAATCTGCAGGGGAATCGGTTCCATCATGCCTGAAAAAGTGGACAGAGAGGGAAAAAGTGATTAGTGTCACTGTGATAACAGAGTGAAAATGATGAAATGAATGAAATCTGGAAAATTGATCTGCAGCTACAGGTAACCCAACTTAGACACTGTCAAAATTACAAAATTCACAAGATTACAGCAATTCAATACAACACAAAATACATAATATAATATAATATAATATTCATCTTTAATTCCTCATTGTGATGTTCACCATTCTCAGCCTTCAACACATTTAACTCTGCCAAGATGATTCAGCCTTAATAATTTGTGAATTAGACACAAAGTAAGGCACTCATAAGGAGTGCAGGAAAAGAAAATATTCTTACATAATAACAATATTAGATGATCTAATATTATGAATCTCATCATGAAAATGGTGTCTTGATGCAGAAAGTTTAATAACCGGAAATGGATACGATATGCAAGAACACAGTGTACTGCATAAAAACAACCGTATGAAGACACAGCATTAGTCCTCAGTGTACATTAGTGAACCATTGAACCCCTTTTACAGAGCCAGCATGGTGCGTCTACATGCACACACACACACTCAGCCCAATGCTGCTGTGTTACACATCACACCTTTTTGCTTCTGAAATGCCACCATGCCGTCTAAAAACGAACACTGGGGAAAAATAATCCTGGTATTGTTTGGTTCAGTGTAAAAGCACAGAGCTGAAATAATTTCCAAGCTTCTTAAGGGCAGAATTAAGGAATCTACTGTCAGTGTCACTGTGTCAGTGATTGAGGTTGGTTCATATGATTCAACTATGGCAAGTGTGCAGGAAAATAATAAAATGTACATGAGTTCATCTAATGAAAATAGAAGCAGCAGGGACAGACCACAGACAGACAGTGAGCACACAGCAGACACTTGGACAGCTGCCAGGGTCACACTGATCATATTCATTACCCTTCATCATCATTAAGAATCACCTGATCATTATTTTATCCATCACTACTTCCCAGCCATGCAGCATACACTGGTAGATTTAATGTAAAAGTCTGTACAGTATTGATCGCGTAACACTGGCCTTTCACTGTAATTGTTTTAGGACTGATTTGCCCAGTGGAGAATGTGTTGTGGCAGGCAGCATCTGCAGGGTCTCATGGTGAAACACCAGAGAGCAAACTTTAGGTAGAGATGAGCAATAGGCTATGATGCACGGCGAGCCATTAGGACCCTAGTGCTTACTGAAGGCAAAAAAACTAACCTTATCACTATGATAAATGCTCCCTCCTCATTGGGCCCAAAGTGCTGCTTGTGTTTTGCCCCCTTTGCTGTCACTGATGCAACTCAGCCTTTTGGGCTTGTGTTAGAAAGCACCAGAGATCAATCTGTATCCCTGCTCTGAGGAGAGGAGAGCTGGCCATCTCATTCATCGCTGTCAGGGCAAGACGCAGTGGCAGCACCGGGTGGAAGAGGAAAACGCAGGCTCTGGGAATGGAGAGCAGAGACACTCCCACTAGACTCTGATCGGCCACCTAACCAGAGCAGAGTGCCGCTAACCACAAGAATAATGACACTGCCAAGGTGAAAAATGACATCACCTCTTAGCTTCACCTGGAGGATTGGGGAATAAATCTTGGTTGTCTGATATGATTCCAGAGGAACCGAGGGCTGTATGTGTCCTAAATCTTATGTGAGGTTAGCCAGAAAGGACAATATCTGTGATTGTAGGGACAACTGGTATGATGCACTACAGCTGACCATGCAGACTCACGTACATGCTTTAGATGAAAGGCATTAACCTAACCTGATAGCCAGGGATTTTTTTTATCTGATGTTTTTTGAAAAAGTTGCTTTTGAAAAAAATCCTTTAAAAGATAAGAATGTGATTTTGTTTTAGGTCAAAGTACCACAAAACATTTTAATTACAATAAAAGTGCAGAATTAAGAGAAAACAAGACAAGGAGAGTTGTTTTTTCGTTCGAAAATGCATCAAAGCATCTAAAGCACAATACTGTTTCTACTCGTCTGGGGAAATTAGACAACGCCAACGCACTCTGTCTAGTATATACCGCCTTTGACACCTACGCTGTCCTAACTAAAACACATTCTGCTGCTGATATTTTGCTGTCTGAGGTGGATGGCATGGCAGGTGACCAGCTGAATCATCCCTCCACTCTGTCTTCTCTTTAATAGCAACCCTCTCCTCCTACTTGTCTCTCTCCCCTCTGTAGTGAGCAGAACTCCCTGCACTCATCAAAACCTTGAGCTGCTACAGTGTCAGCAGCTCTATGTTGCCATAGTGATGGGTTTCATAGTTACCGGTATGAAATGGAGAGGTAACTGAAAACAACCGACATGCAGAGCAACTGATGAAGCCATCAAATTAGTATCATTACCTGCATGTCTTTTTCCAAAACATATGCGTGTCTGTAAGGCATGTGATAAAACAAACACAAAAACAACAGTCGCACTAAACAGTGTGTAGAGGCAGTAGAATACTCACGTGAGAATCTGATAAATGTCCTCCGACCTCCCTTTACGTAATTTCAGGATCCAGGCACCTGGATTGGCTTTCAGCTGGAAGTATCCCTGTTGTGGTTGAAACAGCAGGAGTCTTAGTATTTGCTGTAAGCATTAATTTCACACTTGTTTTCTCAACCCTGGCAACTACTACAGTAATTTAAAGGCATACTATGCAGGAGTTGTTGCACACTGTTTGTAAACAAAACATTTAAAGAGTGCTTCTCTTCACGGGCTCAACAATAAGATTGCTTTATGTTTTCTGTGCCTGCTATCTTTTTAGCTTTTCATGCCCAAATGGTGACACCCAGAAACGCCCCCAACAAAGCACAAAGAAAAGAGGAGGAAATACAGGCCACCACATAGTTCTAGTTGGTCATCACTAATGATTAAGAATAAGTATTTTGTATGCATCTTTTAGAGACAGTATACCTTTAGGGTACTATATAAAGTAAATTATCGTATTATTTTTGGCGTTGCCAGTAACTTTCCCCAATGCTTTTTTCTGCCTACACAGCTGATGATTTTCTATGATATCCCTGTCATAGATTAAACAGAGAGGAACAAATCTGTCTTTGACACTAGTATTTAGAAGAGAAGGCTACTGACCAGGTTAGCCATGACGATAGTGTCATACATAAGCGGGTCCCGACTCATGCCAAGGGTAAACTGCAGTCCACGGGGAGGCTGGCCAGTTGACAGATCAAAACAGTGACCCTCCAGTAGGAGGTGCTCCAGCTCGTACTCTGCTGTTACAACCCCTCCCACCTTGAGCGAGACAATAAATTGCAGGAAGGGTGAAAAAACAATAATGGGGAAATGATTAACAGAATGCACCACGACCCCATTTGAGAGGAGAGAATGATAATATTGCTGGTAGCAATGTCTAAAGGAGCAAGGTACCTCCTGCAAGTGGATGTTATCCAAGTCATGTGGACTTCTGACAGCCTGCACCATCCAGCTCTCTGGTGTGATCATATTAAGGGTGAGAAGGGGAGATTCAGGGAGTTCCATAAAGAGGGCAACTGGTCCTGGAGACACTGTGTCGTTGGCCAAGAAATTCACGTCAGACTCCAAGACAAAGCGGTAAAAGCTGTGAAGACAGATGAACAGAGTTGATCAAAATTTTAGTTCAAATAACCAAATAATTAACATATTACATAATGATGGAGCAGCGCACTGAAAGCTAAAATGGTAAATATCCTGCAGGACTTTTTACCAGCGGAGTCAACAATTCCATCCAACAAATACTCTCTCCTCTTCAGCAAGCACTAAAATGATGACATGTTGTGCAATAGTCTTCTTTCTAGGACGGGAGAAACGGGCTCTGTTGTGACAGCTGGGTATATACAATCTCCTCAAAGTGAAGAATCTAATAGTATTACCACCAGTGTTCTTGCTTGGCCAATAAGAGGAATTTGTGACTTAAAATGTGCACCAGAAATGCTCCATTTCTTAGTGATTACTCAGAGATGTCACAGAGGCTAGCTCCGGGCTAATCTTTATGCTAATTGCTTTTCTTCAGTGCGCCCTCTGACACCACGGAGTCATAATCAGTGTAGATAATGTGGCAGATGATAAACATTTCTAGTGCTGATTCTTTTTATTTTTAATGCCTTCTAAAGGTAGACCAAAGCATTTCTTTTTCACAGTGAGATTTCTCAAAAGTAAATCCCACCACAGTAGCCATGTTTCTATGAATCAGAACAGGGGAGCTGACTCTGGCGTGGATAAGCAGCTGCTAGCACCGCACAAAAAACTGACGAATGAAAAGGTTGTACTTTGAAAGGAGAAATCCAGCATCACCAGGGGACACATAGTCTTCATTGAACTGGTTCTAATTTGTGAAAACACCAACAAGAAAAGCTAGGGAAAGACAAGCAGCCCTGTGGTCTCTGCTGCGGTCTTACCACTATGAAGGGTATACGAGTGAAGAAATAAATCCACTGACGCAGAATAGGACTCCTGTGCAGCCACAGACAGTGGACTCTCCAGTGGTGGACTATAGCATTACTAAGCTTATGGCTCTACAAGGGACATCATGCAGGGATGCTATAGCTTTATGGCTACAAAACTTATATGCTCTTCTAAACTAAAGGCCACCCCTTTATGTACAGGGAGTCTATAAATTAATTTTTTTGGAATCATTTTATTTGTTAATTGAAGGGTCATCAGTTAATCAAAAGCTCATATTTTATGGTTATTAATCAACACTAATGACTTCACAAACAATCCTCATAAAAACAATGATTAAAAAAAAGTATCCTGATACTATTTTTAAAAAACACAATTTCTGCCAAAATTAAGGGAAAAAATATCCTGTATCCGATTGGAAAGGGAATCTTGATAAAACTGTATCACAAATGAAAATCAAAAATAATCTTAAAATAATTTTCTTTTGATAAAAAGATTCTGATTTATGAGTGTTTTTTGGGGAATACTTATTTCAGTTTCAATTCAATTCCTTTGTCTCTGATGAGGAGGATGAGGAGGTCAATAAAGGTCATTTTTCCTTTGGTAATGGAACAAAAAAAACTATTTAAATATTTCAGCATACTACCAATACAATTGACTCAACCCATTATAGAACAAGTTAAAAAAAGAAACCACCCCAGAATTACACACTGACTAACATTCACTCAACAGTGTGAATGTTAATGGACAATTTAAACCTTCCATTTGTTTTGTGTGTTATCATTTTGTTGTTTTTACTGCATGTCTTGAACCGCAACAATGCAAGCTGTAAGCAATTTGCCCAGAGACGCAAGGGGAGGCCCAAAGCAATAAGGTGGTGTTATTAAGCAGATTGCATCTGTGCAGTATAATCTTACAAAGGGAAGTAGCACAGCAGAGATGCTAAGTCTGCAGCAGTCAGAGGATACACAAACAAGCCAAACAGGAAAATTTAATTACTGTTGGAGCCTGAGCCTACCTCTTGAGGGGCATCTCGGACAACTTGGCCCTGCAATTCATAAACACCTGCAGTCTCACATTGACCACTTGACTGAGCACCTGCAGGAGTAACAGAAGAAGAGACCCAGTTAAAGAAAACAGAAGCAAAGAGCAGAACAAAAGGACTTCGGGGAGCTTATAGATTCCCTGCCCATTACTTTTACTTTACTGAATTCTTCTTAGGTTCTTACATGACAGTATTTCCCTACATAACATCTTTCATGATATACCAGTGGTCAAAAAATAATAAGCCATTGAGCTGCCTTACTTAAAAATTAGCTGTGATGTTGATATGCTGGTATAATTTCTATAGCATACTGCAGCACACTATTGGAAAGTGTACACTGCAAACAACAGCTACTGAAGGTGGCTGTCTGACTGGCTGTCTGTGAAACCATGGTGAGTCATATTTTCATATTCAACCAAGTCAAACTCTTCTCTGCAGCGAGCCTCCTGCAAGATGCAGCAGACAGCTAATGGGATTCAGTGAAACGAGAAAACAGACTCCAAATAACCTTAAGTACATATTATACTTCAGCATCAAAATGTCTAAAAGACAACTAACTGTTTAATATTCTATGTACTTACATTATCTCAAATGTTGTTTAAATCCAGAAATATTTATCATTTAAATCAAGGACACACTTGGTGTCTGTTGCCTGTACATGGCATCATATGCACATATCTGGTGTGCTCATGCATCAATAGTGGTTGTCTGCCAGATGTTCTCATAAATTGACTTTTAAAGGGACTTATTTTTAAGCCACAACACACTTTTTATAACGTGGTTGTTTTTAACTTTGAATATTCTTAACTTATCTGAGAGACAAGCTAAAATGATAGCAGCCCCTCGGCTCCCATCCCCCATGCAAACATGCCAAATACAGTCAAAGAAAGAAGGATTTTTAAGGGGAAAGTGCTTTATTCAGTGTTTTCTCCCGTTTTAATCACAAGGCATGTTTGCTTTGGACCTTTCAGTTCCCAGTAAAGACTCCCTGAACAATGAACACTGAAATAATTCTAAAAAGGAGAACCTGCAATGCTGTCTTTTATTAAAAAAAAAATTAGGAATTATACATTTAAATAACAAACCACAGTTGTTTCAAAATGGAACCTTTCCTATCTTTGGGAATAATGCCACTGTCTCAAATTCCTTTAAGGTGTTGGGAGCTACAGTATGTATCAGCATTAACTGTGTGCATAAAAAATATAACCATGAAATGTGATTAGAGGATCATGTGAGGATAGAAAAAAAACTTCTATCTCAGCTTTTGCACCTTGGCAAGCTCTCCGTTTCTGTACCCTTCCTTTCAGTGAAAGTGATTTTAAAGTGTCCCTGCTGTATAAGGAATCGATGGAGAAGAGAGGAGAAGAATACAAGAAAAGAATGCAGCTTACAATCAGCAGAGCGGACATCTTCTGTGCTTCCCTAGTGAGGGGGTCAACGATGGCCACAACATCATAGAACACCTCATTTTCACGCGGGGAGAGATGGAGCACACTGAGGAGAACAGCACACCAAAGCGGATTCAACAACACAAGGTTATACAACCCTTATTCAGCAGAACTGCAAATCAAAAGATTTGCCTTTCTGCACTGCTTGAAACGATGGCGTAGCAATTTCCAGATCCATTATAACAAAAGGAGAGTAAACACTTCCCTGTGAGACCGCAGTGCCAGTAGAACAGTAAACGGAAGGAAAAAAAAAACTTTGCCCACCTGTAGCTGTCTTTAACAAAGTGGACATCCCTCCTGACTTCTCCTTTGGGGGCTGCAGTTAGAAGAGCATCAACTTTCATGACTAAGTCACTGGCTCTAAGGGAAAAGAGGTATTGCTTGGTCAGTCCATCATTTATTAATGCTGAATTTTGAAAGGGATGTCAAACAGAGTTCACATAATGTGACGAGAAGCTGTTAAAAAGGTAGCTTCATAAATTAGTTAAGGCTCCTGAACTGATATTTTGTTAATTATAGAACACTTGACATAGCTGAAGATTTAAGATGCTTTCAGAATAATTTACAAGGTCTAACTGTTCATAGAAAATTTCAGACAAATGCTATGGGGAAGAGAAAAGGGTCATAAGGTGAAAGGCATTTCACATTTTAACAACTACGGCCCTCACTCTAATGAATGGTTGCCTCAAATATTTGTCACAGACAGTTAAAGAAAGGGGGAAGTTCCTCTCACATAACAAGGCAGAAAAATACAAACATACTGTTTTGACTTCATCCCCATCAGTTTAACTTTGGCTTTGACTTTCTCTGCAGCACCGCTCAGTGTAATCTTCTCCAGCAAGTGGAAATCCTCCACAGTGAATTCATCCTGCTCTTCAAATGGGCCCAGGATCTAACACAGAGACAATAATGCAGTCAGAACACGACTTTTTAAAATCTTATCTCAGCATGTATTATTTACTATTCGCCAAGGGGGTGTTAAATGTAATGTGATTGTAACACAGTGTTTTATCCACTTAAAGTCATGGTATTCGGTGGCAGTGCCTGTGCTTTCCTCCTTTCTATTTTGGGAGTCCTGCCGCTGCAGAAGAGGAATGTAAAATGATATTAATTGTTTCTGCCATCTCAGAGGCTGGCCTCTTCAACCATGGCTGTCAGCATCACTGCTGCTGAGGCATCAGTCATCGTCTCTCAACACACATACAGTCAGCACATACAGGCACTCACACACACTGTGCAGCTTGCGCCACCTGTGACCTTTGAGAGACATTCATGCTGATTTGACAGTGCTAAGGAAGCACCCCAAAAAACACAAAAGGAAAAAAAAACTTCCACAGTACAGCAGTTTAGAGGATTCTGCTCCACTGTACCAAACAACAGAAGCAACATTATCTATCAGCTCATTTAATACAAACTCACCTACAACCTCCAATTTAATGTCATATGACACAGCCGAGCAAAGTAAGAAAAATCATATGACAGATTACCTTCAAAAAAAGAAAACTGAATGATAAAATGTGCCATCTTATTTTTATATCTGCAATGAATATTAACAATTTTCCATAAGCATGTGGCAATAACAATTATTGTTCTTGGCAATATATAAAAAACATCTTATAACAATGGTTTTTCAGCTGCGAAGCTATATTTAGCAAGGTCTGTGGAGTATTATGCAGGACCAAATAATTTCTATATGTGACAGAGCTATATTAACACTTCACACAATAAAAAGAGTAGCTGCAAGAAAACAGCACTGGAAAAATACATTTTTATAAAATTTGTTTTGTAAGAAATGTCGCCATATTAATATATCAAATTTTACAGCTGGAATAAACATGTCTTGCAGATTTTCCCATTCATGACAAATGCATGGGGCTGAATTGTTATTTGACTTCCTCATTTAAATTATAACAAGACTTAAAGTCATGCATAATTAAAGGCATGGTTGCTCTGAGTGACAACTGGGTGCCGTCACTGGTGATGTGTTTCAGCAGCTACGCTTCATTAGCCAGCCTCAGCTCACCTGTGCTGTGCTAATGCTGAGCGATGCAGTCACAGTTAACATCACATTTATTTTTCACTGGTTGGACAACTGCATGAGGCATTCTAATTCCCTAGACACAAAGTTGACTTGACCTCCGCAGGAATTAATGTCAGTTTTTTTTTGCAACCACATCACCCCTGAATGAAAGGCACTCATTGTGTCCAAAAAGTTACTGACCAGTTAACGAGAGTTGCCTATCGTTTAGGAAAAAAAGTAACAATAGCATCCTTTTGTTTAAACAATCTCAAAGATGCTAATTGAACTTTGTTGAAGATGAACTCCACTCACCCTGCCGTTGCTGATCACTGCCCGCTGTCCACGGCTCAGTTTCAGGACTTCTTGACAAAACTGCTGCTGACTACGAATAAAATCCACTTCCATTGTGTTGAACTTTTTCTCAAAGGCATCTGCATCCATACCCTAGAGCAGAATTACAAAAGTTTGTTTAGGATGTTAGATAGATTGATTACATTGTTGGCTTACAATTGAACTGCAAGATTCAATAGACTGGCTCAAGGATCTTTCTCGCTCTGCAGCCTGTCCAAAACAAAATCGGAGTGATGCATTGGCGTAAGAAATTATGTATGTGAGGCAAAAAAAAAAAAAAAAAAAAAAAAAAAAAATAATCCCAAAATAATCGATGCCTTTCATCAGCACAAACACTGCAGTTTTCAAACATGAAATATTTCAGCCAGAGGACCGAGCTGTCAGAAATGCATGTGTGAAAATGAGATTAATCAATTTGTAATTAATATAACAAACTCTTAATTAAGCCTCAACCATTTTTGTCCATAACAAATTAGGTGTGGGAGTGTGGAGGTTTTGTGGAGTCAGGTTATTAGTTTCTCCAACATCTCTCCTCAGGAGAACAGGTGAAATACCAATAATGTCAGCACAATCCAGTCAGCAAGGCTGTCTGGCAGCCAATAATAAACTCATATCCCTTGACTCTGGGTCTCAACTCACACAGCCACCTCCTACCTATCTTTCCACTGCTATTTCCAGCCCATTCTCTCCCCATTGTTTAAGGGCTGGTATAATTGAAGGGCAGTTTGTTATGCTAGGTCCCAAATGTAACCTGTGCTGACTTTTTTTCTGATGGAAGCAGTGGGAGCTCTCCTGTCAGCTGATTTGTTGATTAGTGCCTGAGAATTTGTTTCCTTGTGTGTAATGCTGTGTGGGTGGATGCTGCACACCACAGCATGGAGAACACTCCTGGCTGTGGACTGCTTACAGCAGCAGAGTGATGGTCAGGCTTGGATGAACACATGTGGGTTACACAACCATGAACAGTGAGCAGGAGCTCCGCTATTCATCAGGTCCTGCAGACCAGGTATCCCCCAGCACTTTTAAGTTAAAGATTCAGCGTGTGGAGCCCGCCTTGTGCTTGCCCCTGTGACAGATCAAGTGGAACTGACAGTGAGTAGGCTGCTTGTCTTGGCATCCGCAGGCTGTGGAGCATCATGCATGCTCTAAATGTATTCTGTTAGCTGATGTTCAGGAGGGGAAGGGAGGAGATGGGCTCATCAATCACCATTTTCCCAGACTGTGCTCTTGAATCAAGAAAGCAGTGGCAGACAAATCTGTGTAAGTGGTTATATCCAACCTTTGTTTGCCTCGTTTTAGCCATTATGCTCATCAAATCTGCATGGAACATTATCGATTATATCCATGCTGAATAACATCTACCCCCAGATACTTTTCATAAATATGCCTTTGCAGACACACTCAAGGGCAGTAAACTAAAATCAAATAACCATTCAAATAGTCATATCTCAAAAATGTATTTTTTTACTTCTGACAAAGTGACTTTTACACTGTAGTCCTATTTATATTTTAGGGTTGTAAGATATGATGCTTATAAAAGAATAAGAAAATAATTGTATCAGCTTTTGGAGCTTCTGGCATATTGTTTATATTTAAGGAGCTATTCCTTTAATATCTCTGGTTATGTTAGTCCAGTGTTGCAACTCAGTGGGACTATTTTATGGCAGTATCTCAGGAACTTTCTTATACTGTTTCAGTTTAAAACAGAGGTTTCCATGTGTTTTTTTGTTCTGTATAAACAATCAATTGATAAAATAAAATAAAAAATAACCGTACCACACCATAGATTCATATCATAACATAAAATGACATTATTTTTCGTGTCACACAAGCTATACTTCTGTGTTGGCCTTATTTATGCTTTTATAGTTTTTTAATGGTGGTTCTTCTGACCCATTCCTGTCATTTGAAAAGAAATCAGATTTAAACACCCCCTCAGTTCAAAGGCATTTATGTTTACCACAGCATATAATAAAAGGTGTTTTTCTAATAACCTCCTACCTCTAGCTTCAGAAAATGTCGATTGTTTCTATTTGTGTTGACTCATTTCAGCAAGTTCTGGTGGCAGATAGGGGATCTCTAATTGTCACATATTCTACTGTCTAATGATGACAGAAACTGTTCCTTTTTGCAATCAGAAAGCTGATCAAACAAGCAATCTCATGTGTTATCTTGGTTATGCTTATTGATAACTATTTAAATGACACATTCTATCAAAATAATAACAGTTTAACCCTTTGTCTAATCTTGGGCAATAACATAATAGGTAAATCAACATATTGCAATTCTGAAAAAAATGAATGTATATATATATATATATATATATAATATTTTGAATCTAATAATCTCTGATCTGGCTAAAAAGGCAGAGCTGCATTGCCTCCTTTACCTGTATCAGTAGGTCCTTCATCTTTGTCCCTTGTTGGAGGAGCAGGCTGCTCTCCTCTTTCAGGAGTTTTTGCACAAACTCTGCCGCAGCCTTATTCTTCTGGGTTAGGAGAGAGGCCCAGATAGCCCTGTACAGCACAGTGTTATCTTCGCTGGGCTTTCCACTGGGGTTATCTATCACCCCCACGCGCACTCCAGGGCTGGCCTTCTGCTTACACACACACACACACACACACACACACACACACACACACACACACACACACACACACACACACACACACA
>JAOWBC010000002.1:14383333-14457431 GCA_028566105.1 Hypoplectrus providencianus | reverse complement strand
ATAGAGGCTGGACAAGACAGCGTGTTGGCTCAGTTGTTCAGCTAACAACATTTATAAAAGTGGTATCATGGGGACTTATAATGGCTTGCCTTTGAATTACTATCGAGCTGATTTGAATTTGTTCCTACCTCTCTTGATCCGTCTCTATCTTTCACTGATTTTCAGAGATGTAGCAGCCCAGTGTCTCATTCCGGTGGAACATACTGTATACAGTTTTATGCAGATTTTGTTTGAGTTCAAGAACAACCCAGAGCCTGCCAATTACTCATGAATCTGTGTTCACTGCAGAAATTCATATTTATTACTTATTCAGAGTCTAATTTGTGCTTCTACAACAAGATCTCAATCAATAGCAGCCATAACGACACGTATGAGTGTTTGTCTAAAACGGCTTGCAGTACAGCTAAGCGTTCTAAAAATAGCACACCTGTCATTATACATACACGTAGGGTTCAGTTCTAAAAAAATGCTGCAGATTCACTTAATTCATGCTCTAAAACCACTGATCTAGGTTAGGGGTTAAAAAAAATCTTCTGTTTGTAAAAGACAGTTTAAAGGGAACTATATGTATGTAAATGCTGGAAGTGAAGTAGTTACAAGCGTGACGTGACCAACAAAAGTTGCAGAAAAATCTAAGTTGCGTGAAAACCGACTGCTTTCTATATACTCCAACACAAACCCTGTTCCCCTGGTTAAAGTCAGTTTGAGTTGGGCATCTGCCATTTGAATCGCCATCATCACTACTGCTACGCCAGCGAGATGGCAGCGGAGGACGGTCTAAAATGTAACTATGAGTTGTATTTTGCGCCTTTATTGACGTTTTTGAGGGGAGACCAGTGTGATCCCCATCAGAAAGGTTGTGAGTTTCATTCTTTTCACTTGTCTGACTTTGTTAATTATAAATATCTCAGTTCCCACCAAACAGATTTCTGTCAATCTGTGGGAAAAGGTTAGGTCCATTGTACATGAGTCACATGCATTTTAAATATAGTTATTTTACTTCAAAAGACCATGTGTTCTCTTTTATAAGTGTTGAGATTTAAAACAATGTTTGCATGTTACAATAAAAAACAACAATGTTTTGGAGCTAAAAATTAAATTACAGGGTGAGAAGAAGTAGCGAATTAAAGAGAAGAAATAAATGCAGTGGCATATACAATAAATTAAAAAAAAACTAATAAAATGTTTGATTTTTGTGGAAAAAAAAAATACAGTCAATAATTACAATCATTTAAATTTAAATTTAAATTTAAATAAAGTCCATAAACATTCAGACCAGTTCTTTGATAAAAAAGATAAGTTTTTAAAGTGCTGGACAGCATGTACAGCTTTATTCCTGTTTTATTTTATGTTAGCTCTTCCCCTTTTAACTGTGGCCTCATGGTAATTTTATGCATATGCTGATGTTGCAGTTTTTTTTATCAATTATAAAATCTTCATTAGCGGCTTTCTTGTCGCTTATGCATAATGAATGCTCAGTTCAGAAGTACAAAGAGACCAAAGCCAAACACGAGTACAGTACGAAGGCTCCTTTGATGAAGCAGAGGGAGAGAGTTGTGCCCATGTAGCAATGACAAAAGGATGTCCTCTGCTGTGATTTGGGATAATGACGTCGAGATCACTGTGTCCTCGAGGTTTTTATGTCGCCAGCACTGTAAAGCCTGCTTAAAGCTGTGTATACAGAACAAAACATGAACTACTACCGTACTTAGATCCTTGATGGCTCCTTTTTTGTGAAGTCTTTGGTGTCCTAATGATATCATGAACTAAAGGATGTTTTGTTAACCATTCTGATAAAGCAAAGTTGCTGTCTAGTGTTATAAGGCTAATACGTACTCTGCAAGAACAGAGAAAGTAGTTTTTTCAAGGGCTGCCTTGACACCTTATATGAGCAGAACTTTTTCCTTGTGTGGTGTCCGAGAACTATTGTGTGATAGGTCAAGAATTTGAATTTTTGAATTTGAAATTGAACGTGTGCTGCATTCGGAGGACCCTATGAGGGCTTCCCAGGATTTCAGCACTTGAGTGTCTTGTGAAGTATGAAATGTCCAGACCAAAACTGACTCAGTTCTTTCCTCTCTTCTTTTTGTTTTTGAAGAGTATGTAAGACCCTTTATGAAACAACTTCTGTAACCCTAACTCAACCTAAATAACAGAATAGACCATTTGTAATTACCACCCGTAATGACAAATATGAGTTTTGTTAACAGCATCTCACCATACAGTGGGCCATTCAAAAAAATGGCACATTATAGTCATTATACATACATTTAAGCTTCACATTTGTAAAAAGGCGGTAGTTTCTGTGAATTAAGGCTACAAGCCCACGAACTAAGGCTTAGGGCAAAACACTCCTGATTTAAAAGGGAACCTTATGTACATAAATGACGCAAGCAAAGTAGTAACGGTAGTGGCGTGAGCAACAGAAGTTATAGCAGAGAATTAGTTTATTTCTGTGTTCAAGTAGGACACAAACCCTGTTCTCCTGGGTGAAAGTCCACTGTTTGTTCGACCCATCCGCCTCTCCTCCGTCCTGCCCGGAGTGTGACATTCACCATTCAAACTCCACATCGCCATCAGTCATTACTGCTACATCAGCAAGGACAAAAAAAATCTCAAATGTCTATATGAGTCGTATTTTGCTGCCTGTACAAAGGCTGGTTTTGAGGGGAGATCAGTCAAGTCTTATATGCATTATGAACTCATGTGGTTCTGTTCCAGTGTGCAGTAGGTCACCAGTTTTACCATTAATAGTTACTCTACTTGGAATAGTACCCTATGAATGATACAGGTTTTTTCTCTCCACCAGTTATAAAAAATTGCATATTTCCTTTCCACTCAGTTGCCACAGGAGCAGTAATAGACTGTTATAACCTACATGGCTCACCAATGACAAGCCCTAATCCTTTGCTGAATAACACCCCACATCATATTTTATTCATAATAAGTGATGCAGAGAGGGCTGCAATTACTGCGTGGTCGTTACCACTTACAGCTTGGCTCACTGAACCGTACATGTCTCACTCTATCTCTACTACCTGCGCATGACATCTACCAGTGATGGGCATATCCATGAACCCAGCATGTGGGAGGGAATCATTAGCAGCCCGACCCAAATGAACTTGAACCTGCAGGCAGCAGTTTGTATTTTGCATTTTTGCCAACAATGATGTACATTCTTTGTTTTCATGATGCAGTTTGTGGGCACCTTGTCAGTTAAGTATTGCATTTCATAGTTGAGGTCATGAATGGAAATAGCAGTTGGGAAACAATCTTTCCACGATCATATATTTTAATCCCTGGTCACCCTCAACCACAAAAGGTAGCTGTTTTCAGTAATAATGCATATAAACCACCTGTGCACTACCTCAGCACGTTGTGGCTTCTTCCTTTGGGTAGGTGGAGACCAAAAACGGGGCTAAAGAAAGTCCACATTGGACAACACTTACATGACATTGAATTAATAAAAAAATGTGGTCCTGTAACTCTGTGAATGGGCGACTGTTTTGTGACCTTGAATGGTGTGTTCACACCAAATGCAAAGAAAATGTTTTATGTGGCATCAATAAATTCAAAGGCTGTGCAAGGACTACTATAGATTCAGGATTCATGTAATTTAATTTGCAAAAGAAATTTCCATTTTTTAACTCCAGCAAAGAAAAGCCATGACTGTTGAATTCAGTCTCTTTACAAATGAGTGTCATAACGTTATTTTGGCTTACTTGTTGCAAAATCTGTATTTTGGATCTATACCTCTGTGGTAGCAGCAGTCCAGCAGAAGGTGATGAAATTCACCGGGCTGTGTGCTACACTGGATGATGTTATGAACGAACATATACACATACGACATATCTTATACTTTAATAACCGATATAAAGCTGGAATAGCAGGTATTTTCACCACAGTTGGCCATTAAAATGAAATAAGATAAGTTATTGCAGGTTTGAGGTATTGAAGTATAACATTCATAGGTTTATTTTCCTTGCAATTTCCAATAAATGGTAACTAAAGACTCTACATAGTATGGAGAATAAGACACACTTAAATCTGCCGTTAAATACAGAAATGCCAGTAAATTAATGAGTAGTCTTGCTGTCCTTTATGAACCCAGACTTCACTTCTGTGTACTGAATCCTCTCGCCGAGTAAAAAAGAGAAAGACCTCCATGATACACAGTAAAGCAGCAGTGTAATGGATGCCCTCCAGACACAGATGAACTCGAAGGAGGGAAGTTGAGCAGATTTACAGTTCTGGTCGTATCTTTAGATGTAGGAGGCAAAGTGCTCATCACAATGATGGGATGTTTATTATGTGTGGAGGTGTGGGTGCCCTTGCAGGCCTTGGACTTCCAGGGCGCGGAGATTGCTTTTCATGTGTCATTAATTCAAGTCGTCATTGCTGGCAGGCCTGAGCAGTAATCCAGTTGGTTTGATAATTAAGTGTTACCTCGACAGAGAGTGCAACAGCATATGTCATGCACTTGTTCACCATCATGAGATAGAAAATGAAAATGGTCATGAAAGTCATTAAATGTGATTCGAATGAGACGATGCACAGGGAAATGTGGAGGGGCTTTTTTCCAATCACGACTTTGAACAGTTCCCTTATAGAAAGACTTAGTTTGCATGGGAACATTTTTAAGAAAAGCCAAAATAGCAACCAGAATTTCTTTTCACCATGCAATACTGATTATAATAATAATAATAATAATAATATTTCTGCAAGAGAGAGATTTAAGGCTTTACTCTACCAACTCAGATTGTTGATTTGTTGCTCGGAAATGAATGCTTGATAAGATGATTGTTATTAATAATCTTATTCCCACAATAATCAAAGCATGAAATGAAAGAAAACCCACTAAAGATAGGGGATAGACTCCTTTCTCATAGCCAGTAGAAGAGTTTTCTGTGTTTTTTCTCTGGTGTGCCACATTTAACATCAGTCCTGGGTCACTACTCTCCAGACTCTGTAAACAATTTGTTTAATTTATCAGATCTGGACTCCCCAGATACATAGACGATACTCCTTAATCCTGACATACCACGTTAATAATTACTTTTAATTATGGCTGATATTTAACTTTAATAGCTCTTGGGTGAGCCAAATTAAATAAACTAAGATGTATCACATTAATATTTGACACCACTAGTCAGCACGTCCACACAATTTAATGTGATTTCATTAAACCAGAGTTCTGCTTGACAAATTTATCAGAAGAACTGAATGAATTATGAAAAATCTGTTTGATAGGTTCATTTACTTTGAATGATGATGAGGCAAATAAAGTCGTCAAGTGTTTCCTGCTGTCGAAGGGAAACCTCTGTCCACATATTGTTAAAATAAAGTGCCACGTGTGCTGGTAAACATCTTCTCTTCTATGATAATTTATAACTCACTCATTCAGCAAACATGACTCAACACATTCAAGTAAATAAACCTGATGTTTGGGATTATGTGACGAGTTAAAATAATCTTTGCCACTGACTAGAATCTCTGCGGTGTTCTCTGTAAGTCCTGTTTTATCACACAATGCTTATCGTAGCAATGATACTGTATGCTGCACTTTGTGTGAGTGTGTACCCAGTTTTCAGAAGTTTTTAATCACTTTTAGGAAGATTATATTTTTTGCCATGTGATGTCTCTTCTATTGGAAAGGGGATTAGTGTCCCAGTTCTATGCAGAAATCTGCTGCTTGATACATGATGCACCAAACGGAGGCACAAGGCGTCTTCACACATTTCTGTTCCCAGCGTATTGACTGAAAATCTGGGCCCTTATAGACCACTGCATTATCAACATTTGGAGCAAGTGGAAGCTTTCCATGTGTTTGGGTTGTTATGGATATTTGTCATTGTCCATTTGGCTTGGAAGTGCTGGAGATGTAGTATGGATGGAGCTTACCGTCTTCCTCTAAAAGCCACTCTCGGTAATGAAAGCCACGCGGCTTGCCAGAGCAGGCTTGCAGCTTCTCCAGTGCTGCTGTCAAATATCTGCTGGTCTGGCAAATATGAATCTCCAATTGTCTGATTCAGCTCTTATAGTGTGATTAAATGGTGGCATTTGGTTGAGTGGCTGGCAAGGACCCTCGAGTCAAAGTGATCTGGATGCCGGTTTGTAAGACTTGGGTAGACTTAGATCCTCCAGTGGTGAGAAATGTAAAATCACTGCGATGTAGCCTTTTTCTTTCTTTTTAAGTTCCTCACTGAACGCAGTGACACGGTGAAGACTTTGCTGTTCAGATTAGCTCTGTGAATCAATCATAATAGCTAATTGTGTCAGATATGTCGTTTTCCTATTTTGAGCCATGGCATCGTATAATATGCTGTTAAAAAACTTCAGAATTGTGAAAGTCTGCTTTCTTATATGTGATTTTTCATCGTAGGCTCTAGGTTCGTCCTTTCACAAGGCTGTCCACTTTTAGCTAGCAGTGCAGAACTTGTGCCACTGGAACCACTGGTGTGAAAGTCTCATGATCAGATGTAGATCTGTTTATTTTAAAGCACCAGTTCTGCACTTCTATCTAATGTATAATTCTAAGAGATTATATAGGAAAAATGTATTTTTCTACATTTTTGACAAATTTAGTGGCAGCCAGATTATTCAGAAGTCTTTTGTGTTGCAAATGCAAAATTCAGACACCACTGTTCTGATTGCATGAGAAAAATACATTTTAACTCGGATGCATCTTGTGTTCTTTTTACTATGGTAGTTTGATTTAAATGATTCTCTTTTGCATTATTAGAATATAGAACTGTATATTGCATCATAACTCCTATACGATGATACAAATTCAGCCAATCCACAGCCTTGTCCCATATGTTAAGTTCCTTGCTCTGAATCTGAACCATGTGCCTTTGTGAACCTTCAGTTCCCAGGTGTGCTGTTGTGGAGCTGAACTCCTTCTTCCCAGTCAGCTTTTGATCAACCCAAGATCACACCCCAGACTGAAGTAAAAAAGGAAGAGGAGCAAAGCACCTCACACTGATTTAGTTAAATGTAGTCATCAGAGTGATGAGAATGAGTCAGCTGGTGCAGCGATTCAGAGATTCGGTGTTTAATGTCCCCGAGAGGCCTGTTTGGTGGCTGAGCCGCTCAAATGCTCCTATTATCAGAGGGGCAATTAACTTTGGTTCTGTTTTCTCTCTAATTGAGAAAAGAACATTCTAGTTCTCTACAATAAACAGTCCATAAAAATAGTAATTGTGCAAAACTTGAAGATTTTTAACATGAATTCTTTAGTGTTTGCTGATCAAGAGCTGCCTGATCAGCGGGTTCATGAATATTGCTTTGAAGACACGCTTTATACGGCTGCTGCGGCGTTTTGTGCTGTGTTGCAGAAATATTTGGCCGGCTCTTTTTAACCAGTTTAGTTTTAAGTGTCACCAATTCCTAAATGCAAGACCAGATAAAATGCATGCTTGACGCTAGGATTAAAGCTTGCTTTGTATTTTTGAATCTGTAGAATCACTGCAGAGAACTCAGAAAATAATGCAAGAAAAATGTCCAACAATTATATAAACAAGGCAGACCCACTAGCCTTCTTTTATTAATAGGGAACTTCCCTTGCACACGTGTGTGAGTGTGTCTGTGTGTGTGCACGTGTTTTGTTCATACTCACATCTTAAATTGACAGATTGACATATCAAACATGTGCAAAATGCCAGCAGAGGTGCCTGCCTGGCTGTGTTATTTCTCAATTGATACCTGTAAGGCCTGACGAGAGTACCGTGCCAGGAATAAGCGCCTCTGGAGTTGATTTATTATAACAACCCAGAGAAAGGTCATCTGTCCTTATCTGGGGCGAGCCGGTGACAGCTAAGTTATACTGTGGGGAGGCACGCTGAGGCTGCCTGCCTCACACCGCTCCCCAATTTGGATTCAGAGGTTGACTGAGCACCTGGCACACTTAAAGTGTAAGCACAGGTAGAGTCACCTTCACACGGACTAATCTCCGCTTGCAAGAGTGTGCAACCCCAACATCTTTTGGCGGGATAAAGCTCTTGATGTTTTGATGTTTTTCGTGGGCTCTGCCGGCTCGAGACGCGGTAAAATGAAACACTTTGGAATGGTTTTACTTCAGAGAGAAGGTGCAGCGAGGTAAATATACACTAATCAGTCACAGTTTGTGCATATGTAATAAAATGGTAATCCATAAAATACATTAAATCAATCAAATCCTTACTGTTGGTGTCCTCTGCTTCTTCTCTGTGCTGTGACATCAGTCAGACTGGCTGTGAGAGAGATTTGAATAATCTCACTGAACAGATTGCAGTCCAGATTGCCTCCTAAATTCCTGCATTTATAAATATGTGCTCGGTCCTGTTTTATTTCGCAAAATCATTATAGATATTTGATCAGCGGCGCACATGATTAAGGACGGACACTTGTTTTCATTAATGTTGAAAAGGGCTGGGAGATATGGCCAAAAATGTCCATCCTGATGTAGTACACGTCATGTCTCAATTTATATCACAAGGTACCATTTTTTCCTGGTAATCCAATAAAAAGCTTTCCATAAGAGATCACCACATGGCAATTGCCGTTTTGTTTACTCTAATTCCATGTTCCTCTGCAGTTTGCTTCCACCAGGTCCTCCAAACCACATAGCTGTTTGTTCCTGCAGTCAAATATGACCCACGGGAAGGGTCAAAGTCGTGCGTTTGTTTAGCCTGTCCACCCCGCACGGCCACCAAGAGTTCACCTTGGCTTTCTTTGCTCTCACTTCTTTGCCTTTGCACTCCATAGGATCACTTCAGTATTGGCTTCTGTAGTCACAATAAGGCAGCGCTTAATACAAATGCACATAAGAGGCATTTTGGTTGTTGTCTTGTAGGTTTGCTTCCACACATTAAAGGTTGTTAGTCTTGCTGTAACACAGTTCAGCCACTGGTTTATGTTATGTTCTATATTTTTCCATCCTCCATATTGTTACTTTGTAATGACAGAGAACATCAGATATGATGCGTTTTGTTGTATATAATGCTGACTGAGCAACAGTTTATTTCCCAGTGGAAAAGATTTTCCCTCTTTAGATCAATTCCTGTTCACAACCACCTACAATATTGCAATATAAATTGGGTCCCAGGCCACAGTATAATAAGTATGGATTGAAAATCTGTCCTAACAACAGCATGGCACCAGAGAGTGGAGTAACATCTTGTGGCATCACAGAGTGCTGGTGTGGAACAAATAGCATTATGTCCCAGCACTTGTTGTGATACAGCACATCAACCTCATCATAGGAATCCGATGTCCCTCACTGCGAGTCGGCCCTCTCGAGGTGCCAGACGAATGGCTACAAAACAGAGCTTTAAATCCCACTCGCAAATCCAGGGATCACTTAACTTCTCATCAGTCCTCATTCCGCTCCGGATGCCGGACTCTGCTTCATTCATCATTCCGTGTAAGCCCTCCCCCTCTCATGTTTGGAATCTGGGCTGGGAATTTGTTTACTTTCTCTTCAAGGGTGGTGAGAGGAAATAGTCCTAACACCAGAGGCACTTGCTGCACTTGTAATGCAAGGCATGTCGGTGAATCATAACAAGTTATGGAGGAAGGAACAATAATAAGTGTCTTTGAGTGCTTCCTTTTGAACAGTACATATGAATTATAAGCAAATGGCTTTTTCCTCTCACCGGAGTAGATTATGCCTGTGTTAAATATTTCAAGACGGGATATAAACCAACGCATATTAATGCAATATCACATAAATTAGCATTGATCCCAGGTTTCTACACACCTATAGGAGCCGGTGTGCTGTGAAAGCCAATTTGGGTGTGTTGAGAGCTTTTAGCAACAATGTGAGGGAAAGTTACGGGGCTGTTTCAGGCCTGGGAATCTAATGCAGGGTGCCAACATGACTAATGGTCCTAACCTGGATCCTCTATCGACTCGCACAGAAATACTCAGGGATTGATTTGACTGCTTATGCCACTGCCATAATCTCCCCTCCAATGATATGGTTGCACGGCTATTTGTAAAACCGCTGCCGCAGCCTTTTTTTAATGTCGGCCGTAATATCAAATCTGATCAAGAAGGCTGCGTCGTGTGTCGAGTTACTCTTTTAAATTCAACCTTGACAACTCAGTGTTAAAGAGAGGGGTGGAAGCATTTGTTTTTTTGGAAATAGGTGGAACAACGTTAAGTTATTTAACTGTATTTACTGAAACATAGTACTTTGATATGCCTATAAGACATTAATTTTGATGGTTGATACGATGTGATGGCAGCAGTTTTTTTTTATTATTACAGTTAAAGGAAAGCAGAATTACAAAAGATTGAATCTAGAGACAAAAGGAAAAAATATTCGGGGCTGAGGAAAACAGACGTGCAATTTTCCAAGTTGTCAAAGTCCCACTGGGATGTCTTATCGTGATTTCTGATAGTATTGTTTTCTTTCCTCTTAAATATTTTTTTTTTTTATAGAACCTCCTCAGCAGTCGCAGTGTGAAATAATAAAAAGGATCTTCAAGAGGGTAAGTCGGGCTGTAACTACGATTTTTTCTTTTTTTTGGTCTATCAGATTACAGAAAACAATGAAAAACGTCAATCCTAGTTTCTCCCCCCCAAAAAATTGTTTTGTTAGTCCAAAACTAAATATATAATCAATTTAGAATGATATAAAACAGAGAAGAGAAGGAAATATCTAACTTGACGAGACCAAAGTCTGCTTTAGGGTCAATTACACCATATGTACAAGACATATGTAAACTGAAATTTTGTTTCTCATTGTCCAATGGTGTGTTAAAAAAGAGACAAAAGGATTAAAACAAGAAATATATACATGTCAAAAAATAAAACTATTAAATGTTTTTTGCCATTTTTATATAAAAATTACATTAATAATTAATTGAGTTTTTAAACAGATGGCATTGTTTTGTGTTGATTAATAAAATCAATTGGTCAACTAACGGTTGTAGCTCTGGGTATTTGTTTAGCCAAATGATGTGCTTCAAATACAGCATCAGACACCACCGATCCTTTGAAGGAGATAAATAGGAATCACCTGAACATTTTTAATTTGTAATGAGGCTGGACATGATTTTCCAACCTGCTCAACAACACAGGCGTGAGCAGGTCCGCTCACATGTGCTCCGTCTATTTGTATTCACAGCGCTGCAAAGTGAGTCCTACAGCCATTTCTGCTCTCCTTAAGTGCGAACTGAGAGAGCCGAGCTCTAAGCAGCTGCTCCAGCACAACACTGTGGCCTTTCCATGTAGATGATTGATTCAGGTGCGGTGTGGAGGGAGAGGAGGGATCAGGCTTTGGGCTGTGTCCGTTAATCACACTGTATTACCACACAGGAGGCATTTATCACCAAACACCAAAGGCTTCAGTCCACGGGGAACACTGAAACCAATCTCATCGCTTACATGCAATCCATCCAGGTCCACGAAAAGCAGCCTTGTTGAGCGCTACCACATTCATTTTCTCTGTAAGAGGGGGATGTTCCAAAGAAAAAGTAAGAGCCAGAGAACGTACACGAAATAAGGGGTTTGAGGAGACTTTGGGTTAAGTCCTTGGAAAGCCCTTTGTGGAATTTTCTTTTTGTAAACTGGATCCAATGTCACAGCCATGTGAGATGATGGTGTCACATCATAGGGTGTAAGCTTCTAGCTTCCAAAAACCTCCCTTAGTTAAAAATAGAATTCACAGTCGTGGGGGGGCTTGTTGTTTCAGTTGCAGGTGAGACAAAACACTGCATTTCATTTTAGCTTTTGTTGCAAAAAAAAAGTACACAGCAGAAAAATGAAGAAAACTTTTGTTGGGGTTCAAGAACCCTTGAATTTTCTGGCAGAGGGTTTTGCTCATTTTTTATCCTTTTTCCCATGATCATGACTCCTTATCCTGGGTTAACTGAGGAGCCTTGTTTTCCAGGCTCTACCTAAGGCTTTTAAACTCCCCCCCACAGCTACAGGTAGAATATTCCCTGATAACCAGCCTCCAGGATCCACATGCACAGGCTGCACTCACATCCTCTAACAACTGACATTAGCCATGATAATGGTGTTCCCCAGCAGGGGGTTGTGTTTAAAGGCTGCAAAATAATGTGCCTTTGAGGAGCATGGCTCCTCTTTTGTCCTGAGTGAAAGCTAAAGTAAAGCTTATTGTCACTAAAAGCTGCAATTATTGAAAAGATGTTAAGCCTTCTACTAGGATGCAAGCTCCAAACTTTTTGATCCACAGCGTCTGAGATTGGTACACTTGTGGGATCCTTTCAGCCTGCAGGTTTGTGTTGCTTCGGGTTGCGTGGTATTGGAAATTTTTTTTATTTTATTTCGATTTATTTTTCTGTGATAAAAAATCCAATATGAAAATAAGTAAAAATAGGATTTTTTTTTTTTTTACCTCCAGGGAGATCAAGGGGCAGGCTCCCCCAGAAGAAAGTTTCATACATTTAAAGTGAAATGCATCAATCTGGTTTACTTTAGGAGCAAATCCTCTCACACTGAGTGGAGGTCCCTGACCCAACAAGTTAAATCCCCCAGGCAGAACCATGGACCCCATCCGTGTAAAAAATAAATTAAATATTATGCGTCAGGCCTACCTTGACTGTAGGTAATGGGAAACACTGGATTAGTGATTGAAGATGAGAACCTTGCATGTTTTCCTTCTGTATCAAGCAGAGAAAAGTTGTCGCACGCCCTGTTCTGGTTAATTAGCTTTACTTGACATTGCATCGATGTGACTTTTGTGCATATGCGCATTGCAGTGTTGATGCTGAACGATAGTGCCAAAGTGTTGATTCACAGCTTCATCTTTGATCAGTTCGTATGAGCTGACAATGTGGCTGCTGGTTCCTCTGCAGCCGATAACAAGGTTATCGCATTTCTCCACTAATTAACATCAATTTATGCTTGTTATTCCATTTGCATGTAATCCTCCGTCGCTGTTGCGTGCGGCATGAACAGAACATGCAAAGCTGCGCTACAGACAACAAGTTTGTCCACAGGGAGCCTTTTGCTCAAGATGTGACATTTACATTGAAATGGAAAGTGTGACCGAGCGAGATTACATATGTGGCTTGTGGTGTAATTGTTTAAAAGCGAAGGCACAGAATGGCGCTCCCTCAGGACTTTAGCACTGATGCTTGATAAGTTAGAGCAAACAGCCGGCTGTTTATAGGTGGCTTTGATGAGTGGCTGTGTTTTGTCACGTTAAGAAGACAAACAACGTCTAAGCGAGGGTTACCTCTGCTGTTTTTAATTAAGGCACCACACTTGCAATCACAGCAATAAATTTGTCTGCTTTGTTGTCTGCTGAAAGTAGATCAAAGTCAAAGCTGTGCCAGCAGTGTGCATCTGAGGTGAGCTTTTTTTTTTTTTTTTTTTGCTGCGAGAGCTTCAGGGAAATATACAGTGCAGCTTTTTTTTATTTTTTTTTTAATGTCACCCAGCATTTGGATGCCTCAGCTCAGTGGAACAGTAGCAGAATGAAATTCCCTTGTGTTGACAAGAGTGGCAGCTCGTCCAGAAATTTAAATTCATGGCTGCAAATGGAAATGGAACAACCAAGAGGGGTGTCCTGCAGTGCCAGGGCCAGTTATTGATGTGCAGCGGAGGGGAGAGAGTGACATTTAACAGCGAAAGGATGGGCGGCCTCTGACCAGCTCCAATACTCTGCAGCAGATGACCTGGCACATATAGAATCATGCTACAGTAAAGCTTTAGTTTATAGGCGGCTGAGGGGAGAGGAGAGGAATGGGCCTCGGAGCTGAGGGGAGTGATTTTAGCCGGCCTCCACCTTGCCGCAGTCAGGGGAGACAAACAGGAAAATCAATACTCACACTCAGGACAGTTCACTACAAGGGCCTTCCTCAGCGCTGCTATCTGTCAGAGTCAGTCCCTCAAGCTGGACGGGACGGGTCCTGCTGACAGGGAAGGTGTCAGAGCACACTGATCACACTGTTAGAGAGCCACTGAAGTCTTGTTCAGCACCGCGGACAGCTCCAGACAGACAGAGACAACGGCCCGGGCAAAACGTGGGTCCCAGTTATCCGTCCTTCTCCTTCACGCCTCTAACATTAGAGTTACCTTGAATTCATGAAGCAGAGTGAAAGGGTGTCTTTTTATTGTTAGGTTTCTATCTTTTCCTGTGGCTGTTTCGCAGTGTTCTTTATGTATGAAAATCCAAACAATGGTTGTATGTTTTACCGTCAAATTGTCCCAGTTTCTTCTGGAATCTTCTGGAAACCTTGAGGCTGAGAGTGACACATTGGGACAAACAAATGAAGAAAACATTAAAGCTTGTTAGGTTAAATTACTGTTTTTGTCAGAGGATTCTGGTGGCCTTGGAGAGATCAATATACAAAACATATTTTAGCCACCCTAAAACAGCAACACCTTAAAAAAAAATCTATATTATTTTTAGTGTGCACAATGTTAAAAATATTTTTACCACTTTATCTTGCCATCAATCAGCTCTTTCCGATGGGGAACTAAAGCTGTAATTGTGCTTTCTTTAAGCCACTAGACCTGATTGGAAAAAGAGCAATTTCACCATGGCTGGTCTGATGTTTCCACCAGCTCATTGAGTTTATTATTATATTGTCTAAACTACTTACCCAAGCTAACTTGGCATACACACTTAGATGCTAAATAATCAAAGCTCACAAACCTACAGAGTTAGTAGGCTTCAATTAGATTTACAGGTTTATGGAAAATAATGATTACAAATTTAATAGCTGTACTGGTAGCCAAGTTGTTAAATCACTGATCATAAACCACAATGTCTCCCAGTGTACGTACTACCAGCATATGTATATATTTACCTTTCCATGCCTTGTTTTCAGTCGCATCTACTGTCAGCTGTGTATTAAAGACATTAAATGCCCAAAAAACATAGGAAAATCTCAACTGGCATTAAAAGCTTTGAAGCTCAATTTCACAGATGTATACAGATGGAAGATCAAGCATTAGGAGGCACACAACACAGTACTCTTATTTTTTTTTTTTTTGATACCCCATCCATTCCAGTAATGGCCCTGTAAATGGGTGTGAGACAGACCAACAGTCATGTTTTATCCTCAGTATTTTTACTGTGTGTGTGTAGAATGAGGGGGGCAATCAGTGAGTGCTGCCAATGGTAATGAAGCCACCACTATAAATGGGCTAGTCATTCATGATTAACTGGCGTGTCATGCCTGAAGTAATTGCCTTAATTAGCTATTGAACAGGTTTCAGGGTTAATGGGACAACAGGTTGGCAGTGAACCTGATTTACTGCTGGAAGTTAATGATTTTACTCTCATCTTCCCCTCATTCCTCGAAATGATTTGATTAACAGTATGGGAGAAACAGATCCCCTTGTTTGTTAATACAAAATCAATTTCATGGCTGGCTGAGCTATCTCTGACAGTGTTTTTGTTGGGCGAGCAAGGTCTTCAGTCAGCCACTGGAGACAGGACAAACACAGAGAGGCCTGTAGGAGAGCGCAGACGGTAAATCTGCCTCTCTGAGTGCACTGCATGTTTGGTAGCTGGCAGCTCTCCCACCCTGCCCACAAATTTACCTCCACTAAGCTTTCCTGTCATGACCAGCGGCCAATCCGGTGTGTTTTCCCTGAGACTGTGTCAGAGGAATAAGCCTATGCGAGTAATTGGGAAGCAGGTACCATAAAGTCTCCCCTGTGAGGCGAGATCAATGTGTTTGGGAGTGTGTTTCGTGCAAAATGCCAGAGGGGAGAAAGTGTAAAGATATTGTGCTCAAATCCTCATATGCCAACGCCACTTAATTGGCGAAGCCTCGGCCCGTTATTGAATAGAGGTCAAAATATATCAGCCTTTTTACTGTTAACCTCCATTTTTTCCATTGAAAACAGTTTAGACAAACTATTTGGCTGTGCTTCTTTGTGGCATATTGTGCCTGCAGCATGGCTTGGGTGTTTTGGCAGAGCTTGCGCGCCGGTTGCAGAGCAGTAGCAAAAATATTACAGCCTTTGATTTTCTTTTCTTTCTGTGTCACAGATTGCTCCAGCTTATAAATACCCATGATTAGAATTAGTGGTAGCCGCAGTGTGCGTCCTAGCCAGCTGTAGTTCAACAGTGATGCGGCAAATCATGTCACCATTGTACCGTTCACAAAGGGAACGTAGAGCCATTTGTGGCAGAGTATTGAGATTACTAAACCTCCTTGTTATTTCTCCTGCGAGCCGTGAAATTAAATTAGTTAGAGCTGTGTTTTACATACATTTTTAAAGGGTGGGTCCATTATTTTTTTTTTATTCCTTGAGGTTTTAATACCATTCTGCAGCTATGCAATAGTGAATTCACATCTGAACATTCACATTTCGGTTTAAGAAATGTATGTTTTAGGGCCAAAAGGCTATTTCCTCCTAGCCATTCTGAAGACCTAATGTAGGTTTCTGTGAGAGGAGGTTACATTTGTATAGTTTATCAGTGTTTTCGCAGTGGTGGCCTGTACATTCCAGTACCTGCACAGGTAAATTGTCTCTTTAAACGTCTTGTGGCAGGTAATTTTTGGAAAAAGACCAAATAGTTATTTCAGAATGAGTATAAGAAAAACTTAATTGATCCCCAGGGGGAAAATTGCTTTGTTACAGTTTCTCCGTTATATGAATAGAATAGAAAGTAATTCTAGTAGTAAAAGAAAGGTAAAACAAAAAGCTAGCTACATTTCACATACAGCAATTTAAAATCCAAATGGAATTCTTCAGTAAATAAAGAAATGTAAAAACTTAAATAATTATAATCCTAATTATTCATTGAGAAAGGAGTTATCACGTAAATACATTTTGGTAAATGTATTAGTTGCAGCCCTTTTCATTAAAGGTCAAGCTGTCTATTACTTTGTTCAATGGTTTATGAAACTTTTCTATTAAATGTTCAGTCGATGATACATTTTGTCTGAAAATAGTGTGAAGAACACGAGTCCAAGGTGACCCTAGAAAGTCTAAGTCTTGCCCTGTTACAATGATATAAACCAGAAAACAAGTGGAAAGATTAAACCAGAAATTTTGCGTGAATAATAACTTTGACTGATTTGTCGATTAACAAAATAGTTGCCGATTAGCTTAATGTCTCTCCACTAAGCCATTACTCGACTCATCATTTCAGCAATTTCACAATTCCAATTCCAGCCATTTGCTTCAATAAAAGTGCCTTCCGCAGTTTTCGAGGAATCTAATTAGACTTCACCAACTCATTCATAAAACTTTGCAGTAGTGAATAAAGCACATTGACATTTGCTGATACAGCCCTGGTACATATGGATTAAAGGCGCACTGTAGAGTGAGGCAGTAAAATGCAGAAAAGTTTCTGCTGAGCTGCAAAAAGACAACTTTGCTCTGCCCCATGAGAGTCACAAAGGTGCAGCCACAGTAGAGCAGATGAAGTGCCAGCGCGTTTCTATAGCTTCGCCCGGGCTTGGAGATGAACAAGGGAGAAATAGGGAAGACGAGGAGTCATTTCTGTTTTGTGTTTCCTCATGTGCAGTGTCACGAGAACAGCAACAAAGATTATTTCATGCCCCCTTCACAGTATTATATCTATCAGGCCGGCTGTTTGTTCAGCACTCTTGAACTGTTACGACTCGGCACACATCAGACTTTGAGCAGTTTTTGCTTCACAAGAACAGAAAGGGAGGTTTTCAGAGGTGACGCGCGGTATAATTGAGACAGCAGTGTGACGGAGAGGGGGGGGTTCTCCTCACTGGGGACCGGCTATAACCAGAGTGTCAGTGTTCCCCAGTTCCTCGGAAGATGGCGAGTCCTGCAATCCGTGGTGCTGACAAAGTTTCATCACCTGTGGAGTAACGACGAGAGGATCAGACACAAGCGGGCAACAAAGATATAATACAGGCACGTCAGTCTGCTCCTCTCTGTTTCTCTCCCTGTGTCTTTTCCTGTCTTTTCCTCCTCCTTGCAGCCGTGTGATCAGCCTGCCAGCGCTGCCGTCGCCTTTGTTCATCCCGCAAGTCGTTCAGCTCAGATTGTCAATGAAACTTTGTGTCTGTGAGCCAGCTAAGCACTCAAAGTCCCACTCATCTGTCAGACACAGCAGTTATACTCTGCCTTCTGATGATAGCGAGGCTACGAGGGAGGGGGGGGGTGCTCCTCCGCGGCAGCTGTCTTTTCAGCTATTCATGAGTAATTCATTGTGATAGATTTGATGTGTGTTGAGCAGGTAGAGCCGTACAAATATTTGGGTAGTACGTTTTGACCTGAACTTTAATTGAACCAGCCGTGTCGTTAATATATGCTCACGGATCAAAGTCTAGCTTGTTATTGAACGGAGTACGCAGCGGGGGTTGGTTATTAACTGGTATTAATGCAGCTGGAAAAGTTTGCAGCATGACTGAAGGAGCTGATATTAAAGAGCACGACACATTTAATTGCACATGTGGGCCTGTGGGTACAAGCAGCGCTGAAATAGTACACTTTTTTAATCTTTTCCTGATCTGTGTGAAGGTGTTCTCTCAGGTGGCAGACAAAGCAGGGTTTTTTTTCTGGAGCATCGGGTTTTTATGAAGCCGTGTGAAATCGGGTGTTGTGGGGTAATTACTGGTAATTATCATGTTTTTCAAATTTTTTTTAATTTAGATTGGGTGTATTTATTGTGGTTGCTTTGGGTTTTGTGTACAGGGTGGAGAAGCTTTGTGTTAGTCTGCCACAGATTGAAATGTGAGAGCTTTTACATCCCAAAATTTAGTCTGTTCGGGTCAGTTCCATGTTTCTTTGTTTATTTCCATGTTAACCACCAATTTTCCAACCAAGTGGAAATAATTCTGCAGGTATATTTACAGCTCTCTACATTAATACTCGCCCCTTTGCAAATCTTTTTTTTATTCTTATATTCATGCACTGTGAAAGCAAACCATAATAAATACAAGAAACCAAAAGTAATAATTTCCCTTTGATTACGACTAACCAAACAGATGAAGGTTGTGAAATCGCTCTATGTCCCCTGACTTTTCCTCTATTGCATGAGGTTGATATTCAGCATCTTTCATCTTTAACTCTTTCTTTCTAACTATTGCGTGGATCACCATGATGTACAGTACAGTCTCCCGTGGTGATGGGAATATAAGCTTAAGGGCCTTTAAACTGCCTCCAAATGATGAGAAATTTCCTTTGACTCTGCCTTAAATCTCCATTTTTTATACCTACTGGGGACTCTGACTTAACTTAAGACTGGACTGGTTAATATTTATTACCTAACTTGGTAATAGCATAATTAGTTGATTGTGACTTGTATCTTATGACTTGTGTGCTATTTTCAGATAGATCCGCAGAACGCCTGTATGGGATAAACATCATATGGGTCGTTATGGGTGGTATTCTCAAACAGCCTATTTTAATGTTTCCGTTAGAGGTGTTGCATTTACTCGAGGCCCTCCATGCTTTCCTCTTCTTGCCGTATTTTACGTTACATATCTGCGGTGCTCTTTGAAGCTCACCCTGTAATCTGACTTGATCAGGCTGCAACAAAAGCCAAAGGAGCTGTGGGGCAGCCAGCCCAGGGCCTGGCTGCTGCCTCCCTTTAGACTGTATTATAGCAGCATGACACGGAAAAGATAAATCCTGGATGTTATCAGGTTAAGATCCGGTGCCACGCTGCTGCTCCTTTGCTCTCTAGGTGATCAGGGAAGTTGAACAGCTCTGCTCCTCGGAGATGCCCGAAGCTGATAGCCATAAACGCTATAGAGCACTAAGGAAAAGCGGCTATCAAATGCCGCAACGCAAGACTGAGCCGCGGCTACATTTGTCTGATAATGGTGGTCAGAAACTCCTATCTCTCCAGTCATTCTCGCTGGATGCCAACTGTCCACAGCCGAGCAGGAGGCAGGAGGGGGATCTGACACCGGCATCACTCCAAATAGTAAGAGCTGTGTGAGAGAGATTCGCCTGACCCTGTCAGAGCCCCCGACATACTCCACAGCTCTACACTACACTAACAAGCATCTGAAGCATAGCCCTCAAAGCAAAATAGGATCCATTTGTGGCTGTTGTGTGGCGTGCTGGAGGTGTCAGACATCTGCTGAGCGCCGCAGCACGCTCTGCCTCTTTCACTTTTATTGTTTGTCATATGTGAGCTGACGACAAATCTGTGATTTACAGGCAAATAAAAATCTAATTCTGGGATTTGGACGGAGTGATATGATAGACTGAAGCATGACGTGCTGGCTGCCGACTGAGCTGACGGACTAATAGAACGTCGCTGTGTCCATCTGTGGGTCCATCTGGCGTGACGGGGAATGAAAGCAGAGCTAAGAGCGCCGTCTAATTGAGGACGCAGAACCCAAAATCAAGATTATGCACACGACATGACCTAACATGAGATAACGCGGGAAAAGCACACAATAGAAGAGCTTAGCTGGAAGTGTGACAGATTTAATTTCAGGACAGTTAAGGGAGCGTTATCTGTGGCAGAAATGTGGTTTTACTCAGACTTTGAAGTAAAATTAACAGAGCGACTTTTTGTAATTATGCTGGGAGTTTGTTTGCGGGTGTAAATGTGTTTTCATACATGCACGAGTCCAGCCAAAGGGTAAATGCCTGCTACAGTGCAGAAGCCCAATGTCTCCCAACTCCTTTTCTGTGGATAAAATGTCAGTATTGATTGTATGGTTGAGGAGAAGCTCCACTGTTTGTGAGGTATGACCTTTCTTATAGTGTTGCATGATGAGATCGATTATAGCTATACACATTATATCCATGAAGCGCACCGTTTATTTTCCCCCTTCGGTATCGATCTCGTATCATTTCAAGACAAGTAGTGAAATAAACCAGTATGAGGATTTTTATCTGTGAGACATTACGCGGATCAATAAAGAGCAACTTACAATATTATATTTCATCTTTAACCAGACGTTTCGAAGTACCTTTTCTTTTCTTTTCTTTTCTTTTCTTTTTTTATGAAATGGTGACATAGCAGTGCACAGAAGACATTGTTGTTTGCCTCAGTTGATAACAATAAAAAGTGCCAATTAGAAGAGTCCCTGTGCGTCGTGGGGAAAGGTCATTTTGACAGTCTCATATTTTCACCTCGCACAGAGTGAAGAGAAGAAATCTTCTCACAGCAAGGGCAAAGCATAATGACATTTTAGCTCGGTCCAAGGGCGAGAAGCGATGGTTGTCAGTGTCAGACAAACCTGCGCTGATAACAACACGAGCTGTTAGGCAGCACATCCTGTTGGTTAGACTTGTGCATAAAAACAACGGCGTTATTCACACAGACACAGAAACAAAGCAAACGCAGCAGGTGCCCAACAAGCAGGTGTGTGATGAAATACACCTTTTGGTACAGAGAGATTAACACTTTCTGCTTTATGGGCTTGTATGTCAGATCAGCTAATACAGGCTGACAGATGAATTAGCCAGGCTGACATAATGTGATTATAAAAGGTGTCCATAGAGTCTCTTTACATTTTAAAGAAAATAATTACAAAGGCAACTGATGAGATATCCTAATCAGGTTAGTTGAATGTACTCAGTAGTTATCATTCGTATACTTCAGGTCCCCTGTTGATGAAACAGGTTGTAATAAATGAACCCCTATAAAAATGGCTCCTCCTCCAGAGAAGGCTCAATGTGTGTCCTGGTTTCTTAAACAGAATGGGCTCCTTCTTTCTGTGGGCTTCTGTTAAAGATCTGGTGTCTGGAACAAAGATACGGGACATCATTGACCTAAAGCTAAAGATCACTGAGGCCATTGGACCATTGATGAGGCTCTGCTACAGCCAACATGGCAACAAATCCAGTACGTCTGGATGAGCTTCAGCAGCTGATGGTGTCCATGTAGAAGAGGACTAGATAACTTCACTTTATTATAATTTCCACATATTTGTCTGTTCATTTGCTTATGTAATGATTTCTTAAGTTGTAATGAGACTTTATGTCCCTGTATTATATATATGTGTACATGTATAACATAAGAAATTGCAGATGGTAAAAAAATGGCTTTAAATAATGATGCCACACCATATTTTATTTCCACTGAAGCTCAAATATATGTTTTTCAATTGCTAAATTGCCTATAAAAGCTATCAGTTTGCATTTGTTCACATGAGCTCATGTCTATGTGTGTGTGTGTGTGTATGTATAAGTAGAAATATAAAAGTATCTCCATATATATGGTGCAATAGGAGTTTAATTTGAGTGTTTTAGTTGCTTTATTGTGGAGAGGAGAAGGCTAAGTAGTCAGGAATCAGACAACTGTGTAATGCTCTTCAGCTGCCAGCCACAGTTCATTTAACTGAAGTACTGCATAGTGTTACATATATTAATGCCTGTATTTCATTTCTCTGGCTCTGTAAATAGCTCCGCCGTATGTCCGGGTATTAAGGTGACTGACTTGCAATAACCTACATAATTACACAAATAAGCTTGTACTGTATATATTCTGGACACGCAGTTATGTGTTGCTGGAAATAGGGTAGCAACAGTAATGGGAAATAATGGAAATAAAATGGAAATATATGGGGTAATTTGCTCTGGCTGTATTCAACCCGTCATGTGCAGATACCTCATTAAGAAAGCAGTCCATTAGTTTTTAAAATAAATGTGAAATTTTTATCATTTAAGTTGAAAATGTTAGCTTTGGGTTTGAAGTAATTTATAAAAGTTTTACTATGAAGAATGAATGGAAAAAGGTTGATTAAAACTCCTCAATTAGCATGTTTAATCAAACAACTGTGCACATAGCTTTAGGCTACTACCTGCTGGATAACTGAAATATATTCTCTCCAGTATCTGACAGCATGCATCCATTTGGCTCAGGTGGTGTTGTGGTGTTGGCAGTCGTCTGGGTTGCACATGAGATTGGAGAATACACTTTACATGCAGGGGGTTTCATTTTACTGAATGTCTATAAAGCAGGATGCTGGTAAATGAAATGTACTATATGATTGAAGGACGCTGCTGAATGCGGTGCATTGTTATAATTAAATTAAATTGGCATACTTGGACTAAACATGTCCTAAAACCTTGCATTGTTTTTACATGTATTTCCCCCTTAATAAGTTCATGATTTTTATAATGAAATAGTCCAGAATTTACCAAATTCCAGAGCTTAACTGTCCTTGGAAATATATCAACCCATTGCTACTTAGTCAGTAGGATTCATCCTCTGGAGATCATAATTGTATGCACCTATAATTACAACATTTCATCTTTCTCTGACATCTCACCTCAACTCTCCATTTGTACCTGGAAACATTTTGCTCTAAAGAGTAAGAAACAAACCTGGCAGTCTCTTTGACAACCACTCTTCTGGAAACGCGGCTGTTTCACATGAAGTCTTTTCACTGCTATAGAATTGACTGCACAATGCCCAAAGGGAATTATTTTTTTATATTCGTCAGTGTTTTTCATCGTTTCTTATGGCTTCTTATGAGTGAATTTATATTCACTCAACCCAGAGTGGAAAAGATCTAATTTACAGAGATGTTAATAAAGAAAAATAGCAGATACACAAAAGTACCAGTTCAAAGAGACTTTGACCCAAATCAAACCTGAGTAAAAGCAGCTCAGAAGATCTCTGCTCTTACTCTGCAATTGAAATGTCAAAAGAAACACTCAACATCAATTACGGGTATTTAAAATGTTCCTTCCATACATGCCACGTTTAGTTCAAAGTTTCTTCCAGCTGAAATGGTTATAATTGGACACCAGGAATCCAAGAAAAGCATCGAGCGGGTGTGATTGATTTGAAAATCAATTATTTATCACTATTCAAAAGTAGCACTTTGAATTGAGTCTATATCCATCTGTTAGCCTTCATAATGGCTGTTTTATGATCTCTTATCCCAAAAGTCATAAAGCATGATCACACTTTACATGTTTAAGTAGCGCCGCTGCCCATCACTCCACCCATTTGGCATAAAAGGTCATGAGGTTTTATTTCGGTAATGGTGCCTCCTGTTGCTGCAGTGAAGGAGAAAGTGTGCCTGCGATCCCACACTGATGGCAGCTCATTGGCAGCTACGAGTGAGGTAAGGGTCTATTGATATACAAAGAACGTACCAGAGAGCTAGGACATGCTGCCATTATACTGTTTGTGGATTTCAACTCCAGATCCCACCTTCACAAACCTTCAGAGAGTGAAGCAGCAGTCATGTGAAGTGTGGCAGCACAGAGCGAGGAAGAGCTGCAGCCTTGATGAAGGAACATCTCTAATTAATTGTGTGGGAATAAACAGCTCAGCAGGTCCCAGACACAACATGTTTTAAAACAGGCGTCAGGAAGTTCAGCTCTATAACTGGTTTAATTCCTTTCTCCATTTATACAGACAAATCTATATTTAAAAAACAAATATGATGTAACCCTATACATCTTGATCTATGTTTAGTCAAATAATAAATAGCAGAAAAAATCCTATTTTAATAATATAAGCAAGAAACAATATGCCATAAATGCCAAGAATCAGTGTGATATGACTACAACTAATGATTTGTTTTCATACATAAAAGGTCAGATAATTGGGAATTTGAAGCTAAATATATTTAATTGACTAACAAATGAAGTGAAGAAAAGCAACAGACCATCTGAGAAGCTGAAACCAGCTGAGTATCTGTTTTACTGTTTAGTTGCCAATTTGATTTTTTATCAATGTTGTAATCAATTAACATTTGATAACAATTAATTCACTTGTAATATTCAGGATTTTTAACATGTAATCCCTTATGACTTGATGTATTTAAGAATTAGGAAGGTTTGTAGCAAGCCAGTGGAAACTTATTGGGCTGAAAAGGGAAGCCAATGTGTGTGCCACTACTGCAGTTCCTCTGCTGGCCACTAGAGGCTGGCTCCAAAAGGGAGTCATTCACTATAGACTTTCATGTTAAGATGCCCATTTTATAGTAAAGGCAGTGTAATGTATTGCTATCGGCCAATCAGTAAACAGTAAAGGAAGAAGAGATTGGGATAAAAATTATTATAAAGAGCTTGCTAGTCAGACTACTTCGGTTAAATGTGAGAGAAAATACTCTTTCAAATTTGTCACTTTAATGCTTGTGTGGATGTAAAAACGTTGATGCTTATCCTGAAATTATCAAATTTGTATCAAATCAAAGGCATTAAGGCTTGAACTGACTTCATTATTTATGACTTAGCTATAACAGTTGGCTTGCCACTTTCATCCAACCTGGCTCAACTCACCGATGCTCCACCTTTTTGCCGCACTGAATACCTGGGAGTAAGGTGGAGTCTGGTGCTGCCAAGGTGGCGATGGCTAAAGCCACAGGAGCCACTCACTTCAAGCTTGGCTCATGAAGGCCATATCTATGTTTTATAGAGTCTGGTAGCAAGTCATCCATTCTTAGTGCAGTGTCAATAAAACAAGCCACTATCTGTAAAAACTTCTAAACCAGGCTGTGGTTTAATAAATAATAATGTATTCCAACCCAACAAACTCCTGCCGGCACTTCTCTCTCCAAATCTCCAAGTTTCTACCAGTTTCTTCTGGCAATAAGTCACATCTCACAAGATTTCCAAACAAGTCTCCTCCTCTGCTTCTTAATTCAGTAAGACACTTCCAATAATCTGAGCCTGTCAGTGATAAAAAATGTTTTTGATCAGTGCAGGGCTACACTGACACCACTGCCTGTACAGCCCATTTCATCCTTACTGGCTACAGCTCTCGCTCAATACTGGCCTGATTTCAAAATTGTTGTCCCCATTATTCGCTTTGACCCAAAACATAGAGGGGTAATAATGCTATATTATAAGCACTAAGATAAATTATAGATTTCGCATAAGAAGAACAGCAACTGGAATTTTCTCTCTTTCCCCACTAATACTTTACATACAGTCCCTTGTATGCTGCCCTAACATAATCCTCCACTGATGTGACTGTGTTGAATGCCATCTTGCAGCTCAGTGGTGCTTTAATGACATTGTGAATTGCAGCTGCTGCATCATATAAGGACAGGGAAGAGAAGCCGAAGCCCAGCTGTTGTTCACAGCTACAGTAATGTGTGAGGCTTTGAGAAGAGTTCAATACTGGCTAGAAATTGTTGAGTCAGAAAAAATACAAACACAAATAGGGACAAATCTCTGGATTGTGATTATCCTGGCCATTAATCTGCCTTTTGTTTGTATTGTATTTTGGTGCTTTGCACCGTGGCTCACTCAGTTCCCATGCAGAGAGTATTGAGCTCTGCAGAGGGACCAGTGGACCACATCCAGTGTGCTGAACACAGGCGGGGGTTATTTTCCTACACAAGTTCAGCTCCTTCCCAGCTCACTATGACAGGGTCCCGGTGGGTCAAAAGAAACCAAAACTCAATTTTTTCCACACAAACAAAGATTAAAAAACTGGACATTTTGGGTTAGCTCAGTCAATAAGCAATAGGAATGCCACAGCATAGAATAACAAACACACAGTGCAGCAGATCTGCAACATCTGTGAATATTCCACTCTAATACATAATGACCTCTTTGTTCTACATTTATTGAATGTGTTTTATTTTGCTCCAGTCCCTGGCTCTGAGGCCCACTCTTTACTATACTGTGCTGCAGCACTTGTAGGCCAAGCTGGTGAAATCCTCTACACAGAGCTCTCTCCCCAGACTCAGTCAGCGCTGGGGGTTCATGGCAGTAGCATATCAGTGATGGGCATTTGATATCGCCTCTGCAGAACAGAGTCACATAATCCAGTTTGTGGCCAAAAAAAGAATAAAAATGTTAATTCAACTGCGGCCGAATAATCCCCTGAAATAACAAGCTTAAAAGCTAAAACCCTCCATAATTTTATCTGGAATCTTCCATACACTGACACCACAATGACATCAAAGCAGGACAGGAAATGCATGGCTAACAAATCAATAGACAGAAGAGTCGCATTAAGGCTTAATTCGTGGCAAAGTGGAGCTTTAGGAAAGCTGTGGGGTTCAGCTTGGCCCGAGCAGGATACAGAGAGAGGCTCGATCAGAGATATCTAGCCTGCTGTGCCACTCATCGCATTGTGGTCAGTGGTTTGAAGCTGTACATCACAGCAAAGTAGTTTATTTTTTAACTGTTCTTCCTCCTTCTGGGGTGAATGTAAGGAGCTATAGGGAGTATACTTACACAATAAAAGCATGCTTATATACTAAATTCATATGGTAAAACTTTATTAAAATGACAACCACAACCACGCACAATGTGTCATAAATACTTAATGATTTACTGACTTTTTTGTGATTTGTGCATGCTATGCAGCATACTATGACCCACATGAATGTTTATTGTTAAGTAACATCCTTTAGTCGCTGCAGTTACTATCCTACATACTTGGGCTGGATATGAATATATATGTTTGGTTCAATTATGCTATTTTAGCTCGTTCAGGTCCTCACCACTTTCATATCTATTTATTAAATATGAAGGTACAGCCAACAGTTTTCAATTAGTATAGATATTGAAAACCAGATCCGATTAAATAAACAAGATAAATTATGTTAAACAGTCAGGTTTGGAGGTTAGTTATTTAGTTTACCTTTGGATAGACGCAGGCGAGCTGTTTCCCTCTGGTTGCAGTTTTTATGCTAAGCTAGGCTAACCAGCTGTAGCTTCATATTTAGCAAGAGTTCCATCATGCTCCAACTGCTATGAGTGGATACTTTTGGGGAAGCAAATTAAGTACATTTCTATCTACATTTAGTAGATACATTTAGTATATAAAAAAAACAGTGTCAGACAGTGTGAGAAAAATGTTTTGTTCTTATTACATCAAAACATGTAAACATGGTCTAGTTTAAACTCAAATTAAAATGTATTTCATTGTTGTTGTACAATTGCCAACATAATATGTCTTCTTTAAGTTGATAATGAAACTCATGCGTGCAGTGTTCCTTCTGATGTTTTCACTGTTGCAAATTAGTAGCTACATCTCCCTGTGTAATCATTATTTTGCGAGACGGGGTGGGTATGCAAAAGACATCAATCCTGGTGTTGGAATGCAAAAACAAACTGTATCGGGGTGTAGGCTCACTGAAACAACCTGTTCCCTGGGTTATTTATTGCTCAGGTTTTTCTGACGATAGTGGTATTTTTACCTTTTGAATGTGTCAGTGTTCGTGTTGATATCTCAGCATTTTGCAGAGAGAAGTGTCAAACAGAGCAGCATGGTCTCAATGTGGTAATTAGCGATGGAGGGCTGTAACCCTGTCTAACTCAAGGACACAGCACTCTCAGTACCAACGGCTCTCTCTTTCCACCTTTGCAAACGCCTCCATTGCTCTCACTGAATGTTGCCTCGGGGACATTGTTGTGAAACAGACTTTCATTCTTTGGTTTTTATCTGAATGCTACATCAGTCCATATTGGATCTGCCACCATGTAGGCGCTGCTGCACAAAGGGAATGAGTGATACATTACAATAGGTCATTTCATCCTTCAACAAAAGCCTATACATCCCATTTTGCTTTATATACATATTCAAAGTGCATGCTGAGGTGGCTGAAAACAGGAACACTGAGGGAGATAGTATAAGATTAATGTGAAAAATGTATGCATTCTCATGAATACTGTGACAACTTCCCTCTCCAGGAAAGATGTGGTGAGATACGGCGTGCGGCACATGCATCAAAAAACGATCCATCTGAATTTTGCTCATTTTGAATCTGGTCCTTGGAGGACTGCTCTAATCAGACTGAGCATTTGGCTCTTTGAGCTCCATGCAGTCTGAGGAGAAGATGAGGCATGAGGAGATGGATTAGCTGGATGTTCAGTGACACAAGAAAGCCTTGTCATCCTGAGCCACGGCTGGCAGGGACCTCACATCCTCCCAGAGACTGCAGCGGTGTACAGTACAAGTAGTAATTGGTTGAGGAGCCCCAGATGCTAGATGGCAGGGCAGGCTGAGGTGAGAAGAGAGGCAAACATGGTAATAAGTCAAAGCTATTATTCCCATCTCATTAGGCCCTTACCTCCAGTCCTGCCGAGTCAACTTGTACACAGAGAGTCACAGAGAATATGTCAACAGCTGATTTACAGCTTTACCAATTACACCTCAGACTCTAAATGCCCTGTTGTTGCTTCAGGTAGTTGGTTGGGTTGTTGTTCCTCGCTGTCCTCAAAGCCAAAATACAGCCACAAAAGGTTGTCTTTGTAAGCAGACCCATATTTATGTTTCTAGTTTGGTGGGAAATTCCAGTGGTCATTGTGATAATGGAAAAAGAAGTGAGCGAAAAGACTGAAAGTTCTCGAAGGGCGGGAAGCAGGGGAGGTTGATGGGTCAAACAATACAGAGCTTAACCCAAGAGACGGGTGTCCATGTCCCATTTGAAACCAAACACTCAACTTTCAGTTATTAACTCCATAGTTGTTTATTTTTTTTTATTTTTTATATACCTAACCACGTACATTTGTGGTTACTGACAGAAGTGGAAGAAGCATGCAGGTGCCTTACTTAAGTTAAAGTACTGATACAACATTGCGAAATTACTTAACTACAACTAAAATCCCTCCATTTAAAATGACTTAAGTAAAAGCACAAAAAGTCCAGCATCAATATGTAGTTAAAGTATCAAAAGTACTCATTGTGCAGAGTTTATTTTAGCAGCATTTTGATTTTCTCAAAGTAAAAACAATGTTTAATCATTTGTAATTGTATATGTTAAATCGCAATTTAGTAACCAAGTAAGTAATCCAGCAGCTAAATGTAGTGCTTAAAAAGTACAAGTATAACTAGTATAAAGTTATATATAATTAAAAAATGTAAATTAAGTGCAAGTATCTCAAAATTTAACTAATTAACATTAAGTACAGTACTTGGTTACATTTAACCACTGGTTACGGTTTCCCTCAACATAACCAAGTAGTCCCATTTTAAAATAGTCACGTTTCACACTGTCACACGAAGGTAGGTGTGAGGATGTGTGGAATAATTGCGTGTTTGTGAGAAACAGGAGACCTACTTTGAGATCCACTGACATAAAACTACATTAAAGTTTGTAAATGCATGCTCCAGTTTCTGTTTTATACTCAACTCTATTCATACAAGTTACAATATCACAATATGGAGTGAAGCAGAAAAGATGCCTTCCTTTGACATCTAATGACAACTTTCACTGTCAGACAGGTGAAAGCACAGAGGACAGGTTTCGGCTGAGTCTCCTGCTCTCAATGTTCACAATCTTGTTCCTAATGAAGAGAGATCTGCTCCAGCCCGCTATGTTGGCTCATTTAGGGTGTGAAAACATGCAGAGGTACAAATCCTTTGACTCTGTAATCAGAGTGAAGTGTCATGTGAGCAGACACACAAGGTTGGTTACTGGTATAACAGTAACTCAGAGAGAAAATGACACTGTGAAGCATATGAATTTGAGAATACTTGTACTTAATTTTGTGACAGCTTCATATCGAAAACGTGAAATTTCATCATACTGTAGTGTAGTCATCCAAAAACACCAAAAGCCTATCTCTGTTTATCAATTAAAGTGCAGAAACTGACTAAAATAAAATGGTGCTTTTAGCTTTTCTAATTAATTCTTTTAAACAGAGAGAATATTACCGATATTGTCACATGGAACAAATTGCATCCCCTGATTAATACTTTTGTTATGTTTATCACAACATAATTATTGTAGATTTACTGTTGTACTAAATCAGAGGAGAAGTATGGTTATTTCGTCATAGATTTCTATACACTGACTTCTTTTTGCAACCAGTGGAGTCGCCCCCTGCTGGCCATTAAAAATAATGCAGGTTGAAGCCTCTTGAACATTGGCTTCAGACTCAGACAGGTTGCTGCTTGGTGTCAACAAGCTCTACAACTACATCTACTATTAAAAAACGGACATTTATTACAGTTCTGTTCTATTTTAAAATGAGCTATACGCCTCTATATACAGAGAAAGGCATAGGTTTTGGAAGGAAAGGGCAAAGTAACTGCACGCAAAATAAAGGACTGAGCAAATGAGGGGCAACATCGGTGTTCATCACAAAGGATGAATAAAAATGAAAATAACTGAAATATCACCGTCTACTACCTAATTTGGCTGCCAACAAAAGCACTGACATAAACAACAGAACACACCATTTCCCTTTGCCAGCCATAAAAATAAAAAGCAGCTTGCAGTACAGCGAGTGCTCAAAAAATAGCACATAAATTGTTATATATTCATACACCTACAGTTCAGGGTTGTAAAAAAGTTCTGTGAATTTCAGCTGCAAAACCGCTGACCTAGGTTTCAGCCTTACCTTCATGATAAGGCATTATAACAGGAAGTTAATGCTGTAAGTGAAGTAGTAACAGGTGATGTGAGCCACTAAAGTTAACTTCCTGGGGGGAAGTCTGTGGTTTGTCCGATCTATTCAGCTCCCCTGTGCTGGTGGACTATGTCAGCAATATGGTGGCAGAAAAAAGTCTACGATATAAATATTAGTCATATTTTGCTCCCTGTACAAACAACCTATATTGGGTTTTTATGGAAGACCGATCTGTGGATACTTATAGATTATAAGAACAACTGTGGTGGCTCAGCAGGGCAATTTTTACTGCTGGCTGCCTTATATTGTCATTCATGTATACATAAATGTTGAATTTCATGACCTATATACTCCTTTCCCCACTTATCTCTTTGGTCTGACACTTAAACTAATTGGATAAAATTACTTGTTAGCCTTTGCAGTGCAAAAAATCCTCAATTTCACTAAAGGATGGACGAAATGAAATATGCCTGAAGATAAAGCTTTAATATTCTGAACCCACAGAAGAAAAAACAACCTGGAATATGTACATCTCCATGCGTGTGACTTCACACTGTTTATGCAGTCAAGTGTTTTGCACCTCTGCATATTTTCACACAGAAAACCAGCTGACACAGCAGGAGATTTCTCATCATTGTGATAAAGCTCGGGAATATTGTTTCAAGATGATTCATTTAAAAGTGTCTGCACTTGAGGTAAATGCTCTGCAGACTACGACTTTCTTTGTGATTGTTCTGTGAGAAGAAGGAGGCGACTGCGTGAACCATAATCAAAAAGTTAAGTGAATGCATCTCAAGCTTTAATATTTGCAGGATTCGAGCCAAACTGAAGAAAATTAAGATTTCTACACACAGGTACCCAAACAGTGTCCCTCACAGTGCAGCGTCCCTGCAGCTATATGCCTTGCTCAATAGTACTTTGGCATTCATGGTGCACTAAAGCACTGGCACCCAGTAAACAAATTTACAGCAGGATTAGTGCCTCCTGTTGAGTTTCAGGATTAAAAAACAGCTCTGTCAGTGGTCAGCCCCACTACTTCTACACCAGGGAGATCACTTCAGCCTAGAAGTAACCCAAACAGTATATTTCCTGATACATAATCCACAAATAATGAATGTGTGCATGCCATGGCACTTAGCATAGGGGGAAATATCCTTGAACACAATTTAAGGTAAAGAGCTGAAAGAAAAAAAATGTTGTATGCAGTCATTAAATATGCATCCTGTCATTCATCTAGCCCCTTAGTCTCACTGCAATGCAATAAAGACAGAACAATCTTCATTTCACCATGATGGGCCTAAATAATTGAAACAGTAGTTATTTGTATCAATCTGGCCTCTACTTTCTCGATTTAACTCTGGGAAATGTGCTGTGACAGATAGCTCACATCTCTTGTTAACTGATAGCACGGCAGAGCTATATTTGTAACATCAATAATACAGCTAGAAACAGGTCTTCAAAGGCTTATTGGACTCATTAACTCTGATATTGGGATGTAATGGAAAATCTTGTACCAAGGTTGCTCTCTCATTCTTATTTTCCCTCCATACCTGCTGTAATATATTTGCAGCGAAACGCAGGAAAGTTTCCAAAGTTTTAAAGTCGTTTCGAGGTATTATATTGATGATGATTTTTATGCAGTTTGGAGCTGTGGCAGGATATATTCTTACCCTTTCTATTGTTAACTGAGCCTTTGAGCCAATATACTGTTGTAGTCCAGTCATGAAACAACTCCACACCTCTATGTGGGCTGCAGCTTGCACCTCTAATAGTTTTTTTAAGTGCTTTCAATCTAACATACAGTACACTATGTCTAACACCAGTGTGTCAATACTCTCAAAGACACAGCGGTTTGATAGGTTTTCCTCTCCTGGGGCATTTGATCACACTGTGGCTGTGTCCCCCTGCACCCTGACCCCAGCTGACAGCCTGGAAAAAAAGAAAACAACAGCAGGACCAAGAGGTTGTAACTTTGGCTTTGTTTTGTTGTTGTGACGGCAGAGTCAAACCAGTGATGAGATCAGCCTGACGGAGGGTTCATCGCCTGAAACAAAGAAAGAAAAACTCCACTGACATATTAAAGATTGGTAATACTTTACAATACAGTATACAAAATTGTACCTTGAGTTACTCTTTTTTTGCCTCAATTGAATTGAGCAGTTGTCATCCAATAAGAATAAGCAATTACTCCACCTTCTAGCAGGTCAAGAAGGTTGTTATTAGCCTGATTGATGGTGGGTGTTGTTTGTTTACATTTTACTTTCAGATTATTTGGTTAAGATACAAAATTTCTTTTTCTAATGAAGCTTTGTCAAAGATCAAATATTTATTTAAATAGCAAATATATGCATGCAAATGCCAAAAGTGAAGTTGTTACAAGAAAAAAAACAACTTCCAATCATGACACAGTAAGCCCTTAGGCCTATTTAATACCAGGTTTTGGTATACATTAGTGGTAAGGAAGCACTTCTTACTTTTGTATTTGCAAACCTTACTAGAAATGTTACCAACTATGGCTGAATCCTAAAGAGACCATATTTTTTCTACAATTATTTATTTATATATTGCAGTTGTTTTGATGTGTCACCTTTGACAACACACATAGACTTGCATGAATTTCCTGGAGACTTTCCCAAATCAAGACCTACTAGTCTCACCATAACCTTAACCACTGACCCAAATATCAACTTTTTCCTAGATGTGGACATGGTGTTTGAACTCATCTCCTCTCTATTTGAGTAGTCAGTTCAACCAAACAAAGACAACATGTTATTTTTACTAACTGTAGTGGTGTCTTGTGCCAGACACATACTCTCTTAATTAAGTTTTCTTTGTCCACCCAAACATAATGCAGATAACCAGGATTTTTGTTTGTGGTGCTCACAACATTGAAAAATAACGCTTAGAAAATTTTAATTGGAACTACTTTCTGCTGAATAGAAAGCTTGTATGAAAACCGTTGACAGCACTTTCTGTTTATTATCCCAAGTATGGGAGCCCTGTCTTTGGAAAGACACACTGTCTTAATTTCTTACAATTATAGCCACAATTTTAAGTAAAAAAAACATGTTTTCCCTCATTTGAAGTTTTAAATCATTCCCTTGCATCTGTATTATTATCCAAAATGTATTAGAATAAAAGTCTCACATTTGCATATGTGTATTACAATAAATCTGTGAGTGCTGATGAATGTCTTCTGTCTTTGGCAACGTTTATGTGACAGACTGAGATGAATTCCTCTCATTTACTCTCATTTGACCATGGGCGCTCACATCCTAAGAGATCTCGTGTGTTAATTATGAGTTGAACACAGCCACAATGTGCGACTCCTGTATTTGTTGATGAAGGCATTTTCCTAGTATTGACTCCTAATAATACCCGGGATCTTGATGATAATGAGTAAAAATTGACTGTGGCACATATTGATTTCAGAGGCTTCATTTCACAATTGCAGAGTCTTGAAAAAGCTGTGAGGCCGAGGAACAGATAGAGAAGCCATTTAAAGCCCTGATAACACTTTTCTAACAATCAATAGAATTCCATTTACAAAACAAGAGCTCCGTGGCACAGTTAATTTCATCATGAAAGTACCATCTTCAGTTGTCAGTGACAAAGTCAACGTGTGTGGCTATAGTAAGCAAAAAAATACCTGAACTTAAGACAGAGGATTGCATGTGCATGCCCTACAAAAAACAAAGTGTTAGCACTGTCACATTAGTAATACTGATCACAATGATGATATTACTAGCAAATAGAAAAGAGGCAGAATATCGTTCCAAATGCTGAAACATTAGAGTGCAGTCACAGATTACTGTTAGCAGGGAACTAACATAGTTATTTATTTAAAAGTCGTTTTAACTGTCTGCCACGGTTCTTTTCATTCCTAATGATACACTCCTCCCACCATAAATGAAACAAGCAGTACTGCAGGGGAGGAGAGTCATTAAAGATACAGAAGTGTCTGCAGGCCAAACTACTTTTCTCCTTTGCCAAGGTTTCAGATGAGAACAAAATCACTGGAGCAAGAGTCTTTGAAAATACTTAACTCCAAATATTCAACATGGTATTGTTAAGGAAATCTTTCCTGTTGGTTTTTGACGCAAACTCGTTGAAGTTAGTCTAAATTATACCGAAAAAAATACATAAAAGCAATTTGGATGTTTTTTCATTGCATTTAAAACAAGAGTCTACAGTCGTGCTAGCATGCTCACAATGTCTACACATAAATGCAAATCATATTGCAAATATTAATATATTTAGAATGATATGAGTTTTATAAATAGCATGTTGTATTTATACATTTTGAATTAGGCACCATTCTAAATGTATTTTATGATTTCATGATGTGGGATATTGCTATATTATTAAGGTTTTAGAACATTCTTTGGACATGTATGCCCCCAACTGTGTTTCAATTTGAGCCTTTACCACAGTTTGTCTGATTATCGTAACTAAACAAATTCAACAACAGTTTTCAACGATTATTGCAATCTTGCATTCTGTCTCTTGACCAGCAGGGGATGATGCCACTTCTTGCCAAAGAAGTTAGCTTGGAATAACTGTGTGTAGCCAATTTCATGGCAATCCATTCACAAGTTGGACTTTGGCTATATTATGTGTGAACTTGTTTGTGTTTATTAATGAGTCAGTATTCACAAACTATTGTGTATTGAAATTAAATTGTACGCAATATTTTTCTTGATGAATAGGAGAGGAAAAAAGGTTCTGTCAATGTTAGATGTATCCCATGTGACAAAGTCATTGAGACATTGGGGCTCAATAAGTGGAGAGGTGTTCTACCTGTGAGCTGTAAAGGACTGACAGTAAGATGGGTGGTTGGTCCACTGAAGCTCAGTGGTTTTTGGCTGATGGGAGTCAGTGAAGCAAATCGGTGCATTGCATCTGCCCGGCCATCAGTCTGACACCACACATCAAAGCCTGTATGAATAATTGCCTAATGTGGCAGAACCGCACTACTGACAAACACGCTGTCTGACAAGATCTGTGTTTTCTGCCTTTACCAGCATTTAATAATGAACAAATCACGTACCGAGGAAATAGTCAAAACAGTACTCTCACTGCACCACTGAAGAGTTGTTTTTCTCTGGGAATAATGCTGACATGGTGATTATTTTGCTCTTAGTCAGAGGCCAAGTGTATTGAAAACCCTTCTTGGACCTCACTGAAATAAACCTGTTGAATATTTCATTAGATAACAGACAGTTATTTCCACTTGAGATCCTCTTGCTTTTCCATTTCATTCTGTGGCTACTTTGCATATTGTAAAGATTCGGGTAGTCTTAATAGTATTCTCATCTCTGTGAATATTCTGCTTTATAGGATTTTTCTAGTCTTTTGTGTTACGTATGTGATTTTATTGCTCTCCAGGAGCAGGCTGCTATTGAAGCCCTCAGGCTGTCAGAAATCATGAGCTTGCAGATATAAGTTTCAGAGTTCAGTAAGAAAAGTCAAGTATTCGTCATAGATAGTTGCTTACTTGTAACATTTTGGGTTTATGTGTATCTTCATAAACATTTGTATTATATCTACCAGTACCTATACTATAAGCAGCTACGTGTATATCCAGTTCATTGAATGGTTGTAAAACAACCACATTATCGTTTTTTTAATCACGTGATGAAGGCAGCTTAAATGCTTGGGTAAAGTAAATAAAAAATACTTGGTGAGGTTCGGAGCAGGATATAGGTTAAAATAAATATTTCTGTATGTAACTTGGACTTCTTTTTTGCAACTGACAGTGTTGCCCCCTCCTGGACATTTTAAGGAAATGCTGGCTGAAGGCACTTCCACGTTTGCTTCAGTGTTCAGACTAGGAGGTTATCGCCTGGTTTGTTTGACCTACCTAGTGATACGTAATATATTAATTATACTTAATGTATTGCAGCTTGTTGGTTGTGGGATATTTATAAATGACTAAGTCACCAACAAAACCATACAGACTCTCCCGTCCATCAGGATATTTTTGTGGCTATTGTGTCTGTGAATTATGAGGCATGTGTTTTTTTAGTCTGCAGAGAAGAACAGAACAGGTAAAGATACTGATGCTCTCTAAAAAATATTGTGATTTAATTAATAGGCCATACTGGCACCACCCCAAACAAACTTTTTCCATCTCTATACTTCACATCGCATTCTCGCCTATTCTTACCTATATATATTTCTAAAAATGGATGGTTAATAAGAAGAGCCTGGTGACTTACAAGAGATTACTACCAGTGTATTAGATCAGTGATTCTCAGCACTCATACAGACACGACTCCTATCTACTTAAATCAAAGACACTCGGAGCTGTGATACCCACTTCTGCTGATTACTGAAGAGATTCTTGAGTAAATTGAGTATAATGATGAAATGACTTATACCCCCCCACCCCCTTAAAAAAAAGAAAAAGCCTATTTTTCCTTCCACTAAAGACACACACAGCCACACACACCATGCCGCCGCCACCTTGATCCCCAACACTGCCAGCCCTCTTCAGAAAGTCTGTCACTGTTGTGAATAATTTATTCTTCTCTATCTCAGATCCAAATAACTGTCTGTTGTTTGATTAACCCGCTGATCTGATGGATTGAAGAGGAGTTCTGTGTCTGCTGTCTGTAAATACAGGCCTGAGGTCGCTGCTTTGCACAGGATGGGAGTCTCAGCTTGCACATTTTGCTCACTCTGTGCCAGAAAGAGCTCAAGAGGGCAAGTGGGCACGAAGCCATTACCAAACTTTTGTAGGTTTTCTTTCACTGAAACAATACCATTGTAATTAAATCTTTTTTGAATTCAGAACTGTTGCTAATCTGCAAAGTAAAGTGAAGAGTTTGAGCAGGGACTTACTGATATTATGGTTGTGTGAACACTGTGTGACGATTGATCGCCAAATAAATATACAGAAGCTTGTTTGAGTTGTGGATCTTGTTGACTTGTGTTGGTCATGCGTTACCCGGAATTCTTAACAGTAATGAGATTTCTCTTTGATGGTAATGAGTTAGGATTACAATTTTAGAATCCATAGGAACATTGCAATTACTAATTCACTGTAGTCATATTGTGAGGAGTCATTTTGTGTATAGTGAAGGGTTGATAACAGCATTGTCTCTTAGCCCTTAGGGAACAGACAACTTGTTCCTAACATGTTAGCTTTGTGCAAACATGGTAAACCTCCACCAAAAGAGGCAAAGTTGGCTGAATGTGTCTTATGCTGCCTTCAAATGGAATTCATTAATATGACATGAGCATGTGCATGATATGCTTGGCTGTGCTACATCATACAGACGATTGCAAGAAATTGCATTTGTGTTTTGTTCTTCTTGCCCTTCAGAATTTCTAAAAATCAGTCCTGATTTGCTGTAAATGGAGATATTGGAAGTCTGAAGGAGGAGAGCATGCCTCCTTTTCGCTTTTTGCACTCACAGAAGATGGCCATGCGACTTCTGAGATGCTTTAATGAATCTTTAATAAGTAATGTCAAAAAAATATTTTGGCAATTAATAACTAGTTACATACTCCATTTTCAATTAGTATTGAATAATCAGTAATTGTTCATATTTTCAGGTATCCTATAATAGAAAATTCTCTAGAGAAATCCTAGGAAATATTTGCAAATGCATGTGTCAAACTGAATTAATTAAAAAAAAAAAAAAAACGGCAATGATAATATGTTTTACAATTAGATGTTTTCCTCAGTAATTTTCCTCACTGAGTATATTTTTGACTACAAATCAGTATCTACGCCCGCACAATAAGGCAGCTGTGGAAATTCAAGTGCCACCATGAAATGTAACTTTATAGGAAGTGAAGGGAGAACCACATTCATTTTTTCTGCACCCTCAGTTCATAGTTAAATCTATCTCATTACTATTTCAAGTTTTCGTGTCACAAAAAGACACAACTGTGTTTACATTAGTGTCCTTTGATCGTTCCTCATAGGGACGATCAAAGGCTTTTACAGACTTGGCTGACAGAAAGCGTTACTATTTGATCATAGCCATGGTTTCTTAAACATGAGAGCAGCTGTCACTAGTGAATAATTTACTCTGCAGTTATCATATTAGTGATAAAAGCAAAGCGGGGTCTGAACCATGAATCCTAAATCCTGAGATTATTCATGTCTGTGTAAGGATTGCACAGGCACAGTGGTGGGTATACAGCCCAACTATATCACCCAACACTGTGCTCATTAGACTAATAGCTAGCTCTGACTATGTGTGGTGAAGAACACAGGCAGAGATTGAATCTTGACAGCAGGAACCACATCCATCCATCCTGTTCCTTAAACCTAACAAGGTAGTTTTAGTCTCTAAACCTAACCAGGTAGTTTTTGTTTCTAAACCTAACTGATTAAGTTTGGTCTCAAAACCTAACTGAGTAGTTTTCCAAGAAGTTTTGTTCCTTCAAACAAACTAGTTTTGGTCCATTAACTGAACCTAGATGTTTTGGTCTCTAAACCTAACCAAGTAGTTTTGTTTCTTGAACCTAACCTGGTTGTTTTGGTCTTTAAACCAAACCTCAGAGTTTTGGTCCTTCAACATAACCATGTAGTTTTGGTCTCTGAACCTAAGGAAATTTTGCCCCTTAACCAAATAAGATTGTTTGAATGAATGAAGTTCCCATTTTTAACCATGATTAAAATTGCAGTCATTACATATTTGTTTGAGGACATGTTGAGCTCCTGCCACCAGTAGGGAAAGCTTCTGCTGTTCACATCAGAGAGTAGGAACAAACTTAATTGTGTAGTTTTAGAAGTAATTGGACATGCTGCAAAAATGTAATTCAGTGTCTTCAAATTGCCTTTTTTGTCCAAAACGCTGTCCAACTGTTTACAAGTACAGACAAAGAAAAACATTTGAAAACATGGATCCAAAAAAAGTCGTCTGAGTTTGTGTTTCCTAAAAAACAGAATCTAGTGAAGTGCATTGAAAACAAGCTCCAGCTATCAATGCTGTGGAAAGTGGCATCAAGTCATGCCATATAGTTTATTAATTATTTACAAAAGATAAATAAGAATTATAGCCAAAATAAGACTTAAACCTTTAATTAGTTCCTAGTTTAAAATAAAAAGTTGGTTAAAGTTCTGTAGATCAACTCACCAATTTATTTAGTCTCTCTAAATCTATCTGAATTTTAACAGAACAGAGAATTTACACTTCAAATCAGACTCAAAAATGTTCCCTGTAATAAAAGTTAATTCATTTAACAAGTAGGCCTACATTTTGCCTTATTAGGAGGAAGTTAAAAGCAAAGCAAAGTACTGCAACAGTCAATGACACTGAACAATATCACTGTTTTAAAATGGTAAAGCCGGACAGTTTTTGTGCAAAATGTCCAAAATATTTATGAAGACATGTTCCAAAGTTCACAGAATATAGAGAGAGCTTGCAATATGCAGAATCTGCAGGTATAATAGTCTAAGATGTGTGTTAACGTAAGTCAGAGACAGATGTCTATAGAGAGGCCGGAGGTGTTTGTATCTTCTCATTATCTACTTCTTATTTTTCCTTATTTTCTTCCACCCAGTATTCTCTGTAGCCCTGTCTGTGTCTTAGTCCTGCATCCACACACACACACACACACACACACACACACACACACACACACACACACACACACACACACACACACACACACACTACACTCTACATCCAGACTCTCAGCAGGGCAGGGATTATAGCCATGGTTAAAATCTCTCCAGTGCTGCTGGCTTGATCCTCTGTGCCAAACAGAGACTAAAAAGGAGCTTCAGAAAGTTAGATAATCAGCCTCATCGACATGTCTCTCTCTTAGCTGCACAAATTTTTAAGATGCATTTGATGAAAGTTCTAGGCCCACATGGATGGATGTGTTGGAAGATTACATTTGAAGACGGTAATAAGTTCAACCATTAAAAGTCAGTGTTTTTTAAGTCCAGATTCCAAACAAATAGCTTGTGGGATAAGCAAACATCCATTTCTGCATAACACGAAATAGTCAGGCAGAAGAAGAGCCAATTCACTATCAGGCCCCTTTAGTGCTGGGAAATGTTTCCATCAATTTTCCTCACTTTGCTCAACATGGCCGACGGCTAGGTTGGCAGAAGAGTCCGTCCATTAGAAATGTGCATTAAAGAAAATTAAATTTTTTATGCATCATGATTACAGCCACTCTATAATTTGGAAGAACTACATCAAAGTAATTATTGGGAGAGCAAGTTTTATTGATCGAAGCATTATAGTATTTGTGAGAATGACATGAAAATATCCATTAGTCACTTGGTCACTCGGGGTAGAATAATATGATATAAAATCAGTGCCAGCTCCATTGTTCTTAATTAAATACAGAATGTTGGTGGAACTTTTTCTGGCTCAGTAAGCAGGAAGACTGAATGAACTTTCAAACAGATGTCATGGTCATTGAAATCTGAATCAGTATTCAACAATTTTTTCTCTTTTTTTTTAATTCAAGAGCAAGAAATACAACTCCTGCTGTCCAAGGATGGTGATAGGGAAAAACCAGAGGAGAAGAGACTCTTAAAGCAAGCAGAAAGGGGGATTTCATAGACTAAATGAGGACTGTGGGTGCAGCTGCACCACGTTCTGGACGGGACCCAGTTTTGTTCTGTCCTGTGCAAAGCTTCATACCACACACTTATGTATTTTATGTTATCTTAGGCTTTGAACAGCTCTGGCAGCTAGATTTCCATCTCCCATTGACCCTGCTGAAGCTTCAAATATTCACAGATAATTTGCACTGATAAATTGAAGCCCCAACAAGGACAGAAGGTATCAAATTTCCTGGCCATCCTTCCAATAGTAGTTGAGACTTTTCCCTAAAAAAACAAAAGCGTCCCATTAAGCCTTAGGATCCTTTATTTCGCCTTTCTGTTTATTTATTTATTTTTTATTTTTTGGTTAGGGTTAGGGTTTTCTATGTCACAAACATGCTGGAAATAGCAGTGCTAGCAAACTTTAGAAACAGCATGAAGGCCATTGAAAATGACAATCAAAATCCTATTCAGTCAATCCGTTTGGTGCCTGAGATGACAAAGAGTCATAGCATTGTGCTAGAAGAAAGGTCAAAATTGGCATGTCCACCCAACTGTCATGTCCCAGAGCTGATAAATACCCGTGGCAGAGTCATTTGTGCCATGAATATATGCTGATTGTGTCACCTCTTCCCCAAGACAAAACCAAGACGTTTTTTCATTTCCAGTAGTAAGGGGCTAACAGGAGCTAAGAGGAAGAAGAAGTATCACTTGATAGTATTTGTATGGCAGAGCTCTGGGGGGGGTTGCTGATATCATTAATAATTCCCCATCCCTCCTTCCTTCTTTCACCCCAAGGGGGATCGCTACCTCAGCATTTAATGTATCTCTCCAATAATGATGATTATGATGAGGGTGATGGTGACAATGAAATTCCATAATGAGGCTAAAAACCATTACTGCTGAATTTAAATGAAATTTAAGGGAAGTTAAATTGGACAGAGAGGATGAAAAGCCGAAGTTGTGTATGTGTGTGTGCGTGTGTGTGTGTGTGTGAGAGAGACGTCGGAGTCTCGTGGCAGCATGCAGAGCTCTCAGTGTCTCCGGCTCTGTGTTATGTGATGTGACATGTACTGTGGTTTCCACTGCCAGACTGTGTACTCGCGTCTCTCCTCTGGCTGTATTATTAATTCAAAGACCATGCGAGTACACGCCTTGTCTCCTCCTCCGCTGTCTCTCTGAGAGATCTTTGAAAGAGAAAGATTAAAAGGAGGGCATAATTAGACAGGAGGATTTTCACCATCATGGTAATTGAAGCAGTGCTGTCATATTACAATGTCTAATTGGTCTCAAATTACAGAAAAGCAATTACGACAGCAGGGAGTCACTAACCAATATAAAGCAACGCTCAGATTTCCTGTCCAACCTATATACTTCTCGTCCAGTTATCGTGCGGTCGTTCCCCCTGCAGAGCCACTTGTATGCAAACACACACTTAGAAGAGACAGTAAATAGAGTTTCACTTGTGAATCTCAACTATACTGTGTCATTAGGAGGCAGCATATGAGATCTATTATGCTTGTAACACGGTTATGGAGCTGTATCAACAATGCTTAAGTGCCACTTAAATCTTTGTTTGGTGCTGCCTGAGAAGCCGTGGAGGTCAAACAGGTGTCGTCCCGGGAGGTGGAATGAGATGACAGATCTCATTAAAGATACACAGCCATTCAGATTTGAGTGAAGATGGTGTCGTCCCGGAGCTGCATCCTCAGCTGATTCCTCCTGAGGTGCATTCATCCTTCCCAAAGCTTGTAATTTAGGTCTCGCCCCTGCTAAAGATTTTTCCCCTCCCTGCTCCTATATGCTGCTGCTCATTGCAGCAAGGTTACACTTTGTGTTTGTGAGTCAGATCATTGTGCCGGACTGCGGGGTGCATGCACATCACAAAGAGGATAAAAAGCAAGAAGGCCTGAGAGGTGCGGCGCGTTTCATATCTGAACAGTGTGTGGCGATCACACCTCAAATGACATTTATTCGGGAAAAGCAGACGGTTACTTCAGACTTCACTTCACACTCGCTGCTTTCAGGTGGTACAATGTTCTGTTTACTACCGCTGCCAGCCATGAAGTGGTTTCTTGTGTCTCAGCTGCCTCAGACCTTGTGTATCCTTAGGGACATTTTTTTGCCTTTTCTGTTAACTTTCTGAAATTTGTGACTGTGTTAATGTACATGGCAAATATTTTGGTTTCTTTGAATTTTAAAAAATCAACCTCAACTCCTATAATAAGTAACAAATATTTTTTTTTTTTTTTACTTTATAGTTGTCACTGTCTTATTCAAACTATTAGGACATCATGCAAACAAACCAGAATGTAAAAGGGTTTTATACTTCCAGATGATTGAATATTTTAGAGTGATAATATAGACTGGCAGTTTTATAGTGTGGAAAGATATTATTTTAAGGACTGCAGAAGGATAAGCTTCAGAAAGTTCTAAAGTAGGTGGTTGAAAGAAATCCCTATGTAATTCACATACTTCTTCCTGGTTGTAACCTGGCTCATTCATTTCACTCTTTGCAATTTAACCAACTATTTGGTCAGAATCACAAGGTCATAGTTGTTACCAGACACACCAGGTACAGTTTCATAGAATAACAATAGGTTAAAATAATATATATATTTTTTTGTCTCTCAACCTTTTTGGATCAGCTGGAAAAGTCAACACCATGAAACTGAACTTTTTAGAGATAACAAGTTCTCACAGGACAGAGACACTAGAAACATTTTGTGGCCTTACAGAACATGCTGTACTCTATGAAGATAAAACATCATGTAGAACAGTAAAACTCTGAAAGTATTTACACTTTGTTACTCATTGCAGGACTTTTACTTGTAGTGGAGTATTTTCACAGTGTGTTATTAGTACATTTACTTCACTAAAGGATCAAGATACATCGTTCACCACTGGTGATTTCTCTGTAGTCGAGCAACCACTTGATAGCGAAAGAAATAATGACCACAATGAGATCCACAATTTCTTCAGTAATTTTATTTTTTAGTCTTTTGCTTCTAATCTATTCATCGCTGCAGGCTATTTGGAGTTAAAAACAGCAGCTGTTTATTAATGTTATTTCATATTTAAATATTTATCAAAGGTTTATCACATTTGGATCAATTAAGTAGATGCACAATTAGGGGCAGAGGCTATGAAAGTATAAAAATAAAATAAAAATACTGCACAATTAAAGTTGTTTGGCAGTCATTTATCACACTGAATAAACAATGTAACCTGTAATAATACATAGGTTATTATGGCCAGAAAACAGGGCTTCAGACTTAATACCTTATATTTTACAGATGAGCCCCAGCCTGGTCCCCTTATTAAAAAATAAAATAAAACTCACCGCTGGCCTTGAGCAGAGATTAAGCGCAGGCTGGTAAGCTCACTTATTTCTCACTCCACACCCCCACACTGAAGTCCTTAGCTCCAACTGACGTCACTTGACTTTGCGCAGCTCCCTCTGGAGCCACAAAAAGCTTTCTGCAACTTATTTTTCACATATGCAGCAGTACTCCATCAAACCTGTAAACAGTCTCTGATGTGCAAAACCGGCTCATTTTTTCCTTTAAACACTGTTTTAATGTCTTTAAGGGTTGTTGGTGTGAGAAATGTTTACAGTTATTTTTCTAAATGAGCCATTCATTCTTCCGTTACTTGTGACATTCCCTTTTATCCTGCTTCTGTGCTTTAAAAGAAAGACTAAAATGCTTCCCCCTTTTGAAGGGCAATTTTCCCCCTTGTTGTTATCTGCCACTCCCGGTACAAGCACTCTCTGTATGCACATCATGTCAAGTGCTAGCAATGCCGGCTTCCTGACAAGTAAATGAAAGGTCCCATCGTTCTTCTTGTTTCTTCCCAGGTGACACCCACTGTCCCCATTCCGTCACCATCAAAAAGCCGAACAAGATGCCGAGAACCTCAAAAACGGTCCATTATGGGCTGCCAGGGGGAGCGCAGACACCATTAAGGAATGGTATCGGTTACAAATAATGCATGTCTCCAGTCTCATTCTCATCTTGTCTGAGGGAAACGGGGCAGCGCAGAGACGTACAGATGCACCGCAGAGACCTTGCATGCTGAATAACGCCCTCGCTCTCGCAGACCAAGGACATCTCCTCCTCACCAGAGAGGAGGTGAGGAGCGGATTCAGGCAAGAGCCGGCCAAATAATCCCACTCTGAGGCCATTAAACAACTGTAGGCACAACTGAAACAGCGCTACAGTATTGACGCTGAAAGCACGCCACACTCTCGTGCTCCGTTTATTACAGCATATTGTCTTTATGGTTCCGCTTTGGGAATGTTACGGTCCATAAAGTAGACTGACAGAGGAGAAACCTCATGAGTCTCAGTCACCTTACCGACAGTAATATCAATGTCTCTTTCCTTGAATGCTAAAATTAAAGACCACAGGGATGGAGGAAGTCATTACCCAGAGAAGTCATTCCACTTTAAACATCTTATCACATGGTGCACGGTGCAGCACTCAGGGTTTTTCTCACAAGGTTAAGCACATAGCACTTACTAACATCTCTAAAGTGGTAAAAGATGCACTAATCAAGATGAATTATAATCAAATGCATTTGTTAATGCTTCTCGTAACATCGTGAGAGGACGGCCCGGTCTGAAAATTCTTCCCACGAAGCTTGCTCTACACTGCATTATCTGGTGTGATAGATTTTATAATGAAAGCTGCTGATAGCAAAACATAACATGCTGGTTTGTGGTTGATTAAGATCACAATCACTGATACAGCTTCACCTCCTATCGCTTTAACGTCACGTCTGTGCAGACACAATTAAAAGTTAAAGTCTTTGTTGCAAAATACGAGCTTTTTGTCAAACACCTCACACAATGTTTGCAGAGCTTCACGGATAAAAAGCCGGATGAAAGCATGCTTACATTCTTGGTCATTTTTTCAATCAAACAGCAATGAAAGTCGACGTTGAGCCGATTCAAGCCCGTCCGCTTTTAATGCCCGTGACAATCTTAAGATGTAATCTCAAAACTCTAAAGGCTCACTCTTTTACTGTGAGATGCCATTAAGTTCTGAGGCGTTTATGTCTTTTTAATGAGAGAGCTAAATTGCCTTCATACGCAGTGATTTTTGTGCAAATGAAAGCCTCGCAGACTATGAATGTCAAGTAGACGACTAAATGTTCCTCGGCACATTGTGGTGCCACGGGCGGCAGCATCAGGATTCACACTGACGACCACGTGACGGAGCCCAGCAGTACTCTCTGCTGGAAAATATTTAAAATGTAATGAACATGATGCAGAAGTCTGCTAGCGCACAACATTGTCATTGCAGCGCGTGTCACAAAAAATGATCCGTTTGATAAAAAATTTGCTTCAGCAACAGTCAGAGTGTAGCAAATATTCATAGTGCTGTATCCTTTTGATCAGGACAGACCAGACGGCAGAATCATGCTGAAGATGCCCCATGATTCCTTTGGTGTGAGAAATATCAGAAACATCTTCAGACGCAGCCAGGACTGTGACAGTAACAGCAGAGGATATCAGTTATTAAATACTGGCACATAGCCCCAGATCACCTCACCACTCTGAACCATTTTTAGCTCTACATTCAGCTTCAGCTGTTCCCCTCATAGACTTTCTAAACTCATGGTAAAAAGCTGATTGTGTTGATATTGGCAAACAGATTCTGTCATTTGATAACATCATTGTAACTCCCCAAAAGAATATTCTGATGTCCTTAGAAGATTAAAATGTTTACTTTACATAAACCACCAGAGAATTATATATTCATATTGTTTTTCATTTTCACTGAATATTTATCTCCTTAAGGGACTGGGCATCTTGATTTTGGATACACACTTTATTATAGAATTATTATTGAAGCTGAGGTTAAACCTTTGAAATTAAATCTAAACTATCTCAAACCCTTTCTAAAACGACTGCCATTTGCATTAACAAAGCCAGATTCATTAAAGAATAAAAATCTTCCAATGTCCAAAGGGCTAGCTTCACTTATGTGTGAATATTTTTTAAGTTCATGGAGATCAGAATCAGAATGGAAATCATTTGTATTGCCAAGTTGGTTTAAATACTAAGGAATATGCTGTGGTAGATGTTGCAAAACAACTAAATATTAATAGATATTTAGGGAAAACTAATTTGACCCCAAAACAGCAGCATAAATACAAAAGAAGAAGCACTAATGGTTGTGGTTGGAGATGAAGAATAATGAGATGTCTGATTACAATTTGAGCAGAAGATTCAGTCCAAAGTAAACCTGACAACTCATATCATTTCCGGGCTGTTTACAAGATTACTGCTAGCCAGATAGTTGAGTTGAGTTGTTATCTGAAATTTGCGCAAAGCAATTTCACCTTCTAGTCCTCTTTAAATGGCATTGTGTTTCATCTGTCCACTTGTGGTCTGGTCACCCAAGATGCACTCTAAAACTGAGGCTATACAGGGTCTGTGAGACAACAGAGCCTGAAGGATAGTTAATAGAGTTGAAGGATAAAATGTGTCTGGCCGTTGACTTTTGGTTGTAGTTTCACAGGAAAGAAAGTATTCTGTATTCTTGAAGTTTCTATTTCAGAGTAAATTGATATATATAAAAATAACATTTTAATAAAATTTGGTGAACATAAATGGAATGCGGGGAAGATCATATATTGTTATGGTTGGATGCTAAACAAAAATAATGCGCAGTGGAACCACTCAAGCATGTTCTTGATCCATGTAGTCCTGTAAGAACAATTTATAGAAAATGTACTTGTCTGTCACTAAATTAACTGAATTACGATCATTTCAATCATGCAACTTCCTTGTGAGTTTATAAAAGTACATGTTCATTTATTTAGCAGTGCTATTATGCATACAGAGTTTTGCTCATGTTGTTCAGCTCCAACTTCCTGGTTTGATAGACCGTATGACATCCATTGTCTTCTGTGTATGAAGAGCAGCTGCACGTTTTGTGTTCTGGTCTTCACACAGAAGGAAAGCTTCCACCACAGCTGTGTAGAAGGCCTCAAAAGATTTCAGAAGCGCTAACGCCAAACCTCACATTTGTACGAGAAGGCGCAGCTTTAAACAATTTCTTTTTCACACTAAATGGGGTGGATAATTGGCTGCTAAATGGATGAGAAACATTTATCTTTTTAACAGTGTTTTGCTATTTCTTTTTCCTGCACTTGTCGATGTCTACTATAGAAACTAACTAACTATAGAAACCAAGGTCACTCGGTTGTCTATCTGTGGGAGCTCATAATTACCATGATGTTTATTGTACTTTGAATTCCATCGCACCATATTTCCTACAATTAGCTTCGTGGTGTGTAGGGTTTTCAATTAATTTACAGCAAAGCATGCTGAGAACGGAAGAAGGAGTGAAAGGTAATTATTAACAAAGGGGAAAATATTCTATGCAACCTGAAATTTTTGTAATACATTAGAAGATGAGACCATGCATGGAAATTATTATCTATTTATCTTACTTTTTTCATTATTCAGTTGACAATCAGCCAATACTTTAGCTGCAGAAGAAGCTCTGGATATTTGCATGCTAACCAACTAGCCCCAGGACAATGAAGTCAATGCAGCTACAATGTTAGCCTCATAAGATTAGAATCTGTGAAAAAAATAATCACATTAGCCGAGATTTAGCATTTAACAGGCTGTTGGAGTGATTAAGTCCCCAGAGTGGTTACTCACTCAGCAAAGAGCATAGAGAACAACAGCCAGCAGAGAGGAATCACAGGTCGGCGATTCTAGAGAAAGCTGAAGCCAGGGAGGCAAATCCAGATGAGCGATGCACTACTTTTTTTTTCCCCCAACGCCCAGTCTCTCATGTGAATGCTGCAACATTGATTGACCATTTCAATAAAATCGATAAATCATGAAAACAATCAGAAAATGATCAAACAATGAAATTACTGTTAGCTGCAACCCTGGTCACTACTATATTATGTTGTTTGAACTCAATGAGGAACGTTGTCAGATCAGAGTCTTCACTGAAGAAACTGAATAGATGTACTGTAGAGCTTGAATGTTACTATTTTTAAACTTCTTCTTTGTATAGTTGAGTGGATTCATATAAAGGGGTCACATCTGTAAACGTTCTCTGATCTTTACCAGATAAGCAGTTAAGCCTGATCATTTGTCCCTGGCACTACTGTAGGCAGAATAAACAACCATAAAGGATTGCAGCATCTCGTAGTGAACACATCAGTTTTAAAGGTTATCCTTTCTTCCTCAGGAGGCTTTAAATTGAAATGTCCTCCAGAGAGCTGTGATGTGATTGTTTTCTTTGGTCTGACTGGTTCTGCTTTTCCATATGGAACAAAGGGTTCACTTTCATGGTTATGCACAATCAGATGTGAGCATATGCTGTTTTGGAAGGCTTTCAAGCTATTTGACCTAATGTAAGAAATGGTTAGGGCTGTTAGGCACAAAGGTGAATGCAGCCTTTGCTCTCGGACTGTTTAATGTCTGCATTTTTTCTCGCCCGGCTACATGACCATACTGAAGGTAAAATGCACCATAAGATGCGGCCCTTCAATATCAGCAGAGTCCTTCCACAGCTAAATATTCTTTATGCTCTTACAACATAAAGCTGCACAGGTGAGTCATAACATCATGCAGTCCTACCTGCTGTGGAACAAATTTCTTCCTCATGATTCAACCTGTGCATTAGGACGAGAACAGTCTGTCCTTTACACAGCCGTTTGTGTTTGAAGCCTCTGCTTGAATGATGAGTGCACATAGTGTACATCCATATATAACTGGGTATTTTTATGCGTACTGGTTAAGGGGGGGCACTGGGGCCATCTCACTGATAGCTGAGGTAGTTTAGCTGAGGGCAGTGCCACTGGCGTACCCATAAGGCTGTTCTGTGGGAAAACACAACTAAAAGCTGCTCATTTGAGATTTTTTGCCACATGTTTAAAGTTTAACCCCGTCTTCTGGAGATTACATGAACTTCCTGAACTGTTTCCACAAGTACGCTGTGGCGTTTGCTTATAGAAAACCAACACAATCATGTTATTTAACTATTATATTCATGCTTTTTTTTTTCTTTAAAACATTGCTGGATTATCAACTTGTGTTATGCTTTCTTTTTTGGGGCACTCATCTAGTTTTGTGAAGATTGTAGAAAAATACTAGCAGATACAATCAGCTACAACTTTTATTGTAGCTGATTGATTCAACTTTTTTTTTTATATAGCTGTGTAGAGGCACACCAAAACATGCAGTGAAAAGGCAGCTATTAAGAGCTCAGGGAGGTGAATACTATAGTTTACGCTGTCTTTGGATGAACTATTTATTTAAATGTTAATGAACACTTTGTTTCATTATTAAATTCACTGCATTAAACCAGGCCAAAGCCACCTTTATATTAACTTAACCTAAGCGCCTAAACTATTAAAAAAACATTTTTTTTAATGGTTTAATAACATATTTTGTCAAATTAACTGTCCATTAAGATTAGCACTTTAAAACAGAATTCCTCATTTTGTTAACACACATCGTGTTCAAACCTTGCCATTGCAGATTAGTCTCTATTTAAGCATACAGTCTTGAAGACAGGGTTGGTAACGTTATATAAACTGTCTGTGTGCACTCAGCAGCCCTGTTTTGTAATACTCTTCACGGTCACCATGGTTTTTAATAAAAAACTGATTTCCTCAGGAGCAGCTTGCAACATGTTCCACTCTTTGATTTCACATCTTAAAATACAAAACCATACCAGCCCGAAATTGTTTGTTGAGATACAATCAGACAACAGCATGTCGCCTTCCTCTCTCATAAACTTTTATCATTACCATGATTTACCTGAACCAGGAGTCTCTTGGAAAAGGCCATAAAAAAAAACAAAGAGTGAAGAAGGAGAGTGATGGTTGTTTATATGCAGTGCCTCAAGTGGAGGGCAGCGAGGAGAGATACAGGGGAGATTGACGAGTGAAATCAGCAGCGTGATTAATGTGACAACCTTTAAGAAAAGGTTATGGATCCGGAGGGAACACTAATGTCTAACACTAATGTAAGACATGGAGGAGAAGCAGAGTGAAGAAAAGGGCAGGAGTCAAGTGAGGTGCAAAATTACAGAAATACCCCATTCTCATAGCGTACTGTACTCTGCTCTCTGAGAAACATTCATCCCACCCTTTTGTCAATTTTGCCTCTTTAATGATTATATATAATCAGTTTAAATACCATTAAGTCATGGCATGATGTGACCAAGGTTACATACACTTGCTCTTCTGCATACAAACTACTGTTGAGTAACTTGTGTAGCATTCAACAGTGATCAAGGTGGACTTGTTTTGGACAGTTTTTCTCACTAAAGCGTCTGAAACCTTGATATCAAATCATAAGTACCTCACAACTATTAATGGCAGAGCAAAAAATCAAGGTTAAAATGTAGGAGAAAAACATCCTTAGGTATTTATTATTAAGGTATTTTTATGAGGTTGTCATTAAGAGTTAAACACTGTAAGCTATATTCATTAACAGACTGAATTGCCATTTAATTTGATCTCATTTATTTAGCCTGACATTGTGTTCATGTTAGACAATTAACGTGATTATTCTCCTTTGTTTTGCACTTAATTTGATGTAACTACAATTAGACATATTCATCCCTTACATTTCAGTGGCCACAGAACCAAGCAGCAAGTTACAGTTGTGAAAGTGAAGACACGGAAGTGACTTGCACATGCAATGACCAGCAGGGGGCAACTCCGCTGGCTGCAAAAAGAATATTGATTGTATAGAAGTCTATGAGAAAAATATCCTACTTCTTACTTGATTTATTACCTCAGCAAACATTTTATCAATTAATTCATGATCCAAATTGCTATTTTCAAGTCATCTTAAAGACAGCATGATGTTCATTTAGTAATTAATTGTCCCTTTTAGAGGGTTTGTGCCATAGCTACCTTTTGGTATACAAGTTGCTATTATGCTTTTTACAGTGCATCCATGTTGAGCTTTGACCCCTTCAAAATAGTTTAAATAAATTTTGGTTAGCTAAAAATGTCATGTTTAGTATATGGTTGTACTAACCTAGCTACTGCTAGCTACTTTCATTCTTTCGTTCAAATATGGTCACTTTTGGCTCCAAAAAGCCAAGATGGCAATAGCCAAAACATCAATATTAAGGGCTGCAAAACAATATCTGCCTATTGGTTGTTAAGTCACAGTGGCTAAGTCTACTTCTTTTACATCCAGTGCATAGAAGCTTATCTTCACCTAGATCAACGATCTGAGATGTCTTTTTTCTGTACACCAACCTAAACAACTGCGTCAATGTCTTTTTGGCTTGTAACCATGTTTCTGTTGCTACTTTCAATGAGGTGGCTACAGTAGTTAGCTAGCTAGCTATGCACCAATTATCTGATTTATTGATTTTATTTCGAACCATTGGTAATAGCAAACAGCAAAACACCAAACCTGTTACACTGAACCATTTGGGAATAAACATGTTTTGGCTGAACAAATCAGAGATGTGGATAGCAATTATGAGACCCTGGAAAAAAAAAAATGGGGGTCTCATGTGGAAAAGCATTTTGATTAAAATGTTGTAAAAATCATGATTGCTGCCCTTTTTTCCAACTGAACATGAAAAGCAGTGAAATGACCACAAATAAAAACAGCACAGTCCTGCAAAATACCAAAAACCATGTGCCAAGTATTACTCTGTTGCCTGTAGTAAAAAGCTGATTGGAAAATGTGTTTTTCAGTGCCTTAATGGTTATAAATTGAATTAATAGTACAGTCCTGAGATGTCACGGTAGCTAAGTGGTCTAAGATGTATAGGACATAACTGCAATGTGTCTTGTTAGAATCTGGCCAAGGGACTTGCTGTTGCATCTTGTTTAAAAAAGATTTGAATTTATAAAGAAAGGGCCTCAAAATGCCATTGGGGAAATAAAAATCAGAGTGTACAGTAGGGAAGGCAGTAAGAAGAATAAATATAATAAAGAAATATTATTAAAACAACAGAGCATTACTAAATTGACTTTAAATGTGATAAACTCATCTATAGCCCTCACCGCTTTCTTTGCAAAGATACACATTAATCAAAATTATTTCTCGCAGCAGATTATATGAAACAGTGATGTAATTGACCATCCCTGTCTCTCCTTACTTTGCCTGTTACAGTGTACATAGGTAAATAATCCCAGAGAACAACAGCAAAATGGTGTTTAAAAATGTTTTCCTTGATGCTCCTGGGCTTCAAGGGAGCAATGGAGAGAGATCAAGGCTGTTACATTGTGAGGATAAATCAGAGAAGTCAGCAGACTGTAAACAGATTGAAGTTTCACGCATTACAAAAGCAGCTGCTTCTAACTCTCCCCCCCACACACAAACACATATACACAGACACATACAATGTATCTTCCATCAGTTAGTCCCACTGTTGTACTGGGACATGATCTGTCTTTACTTATTTACTGCTCACTGTGTTAGCCTTTGCTCTCAACAACTTTCTGCCCGGCTCTCAGAGATGTATTGTTGTGCTTTTCCCTATTGTCTAGCCCACCCTCAAGCACCTGCAAAGATCTAACTCCCACACATAAAAGTCTGGATGAGTGAATTCAGTTCATCTGCTTCTAAACACCATGTGCTCAGGCTGAAAGTACAACGTCCCTTTTAGCAGCCCTGCAATCAGGCAGAAGCAGTGGGCTGAAATTGTGTCATTGAGGCTAATTACGGGCAATTAAAAGCTTGTTGTGTGTTGCTCTGACATTGGTTCAGGATAAAACTGTTCCTTTGTGAGTTGAAAGGCTGTTTTAGTGACGAGATTCACAGGGAGCAGGCTGTTTTTGTCACCAACAAGTGACAAGTGGTGTTATACATTGGATGGATTGATATAAAAGTGTGTGCAGGCATTCATTCGTATTTCAATTGTAATGACTTTGTTGAGCTCCTTACCTTCACCAACACCAGGTTTCCTTTGTTTCCCTTTTGTCTGGGAAATTATTTTTTAAAAATGGACTTATTGCCATTAAAATGGGACACACACTTAAACAACACCTAGGTCTGTGTATAATTATGTTGTTCAACTTTTTTTCCCTGAACTGATTTTTGTCTTGTACTTTAGTTACAAATACTTGCAAAATAAACACGAAATATACTCGCCATGACCTGGTCTTTGTGTTTAAGGGTAATTAGCTACTTTTAGCATGCTAACACCACAATTTGCTGACTGGATAATATACTTTACTGTTTCCACAGTTAGTTCACAACACATCACCATACCAAACTTAAAGGAAATGTTGCAATTTATCAGCCAACATTTAATGGCCATTATCTAGTTTTATTTGCATCAATCATAAAGGCGCCTACTCCACCTGCTGGTAGGTACAGAAGGTTGTTTTTAGCCTATTCAATGGGCCCCATTGTTATATTTCTCTTCCAGTTTCATCAAGTTAAGGGAGCCAAAGCTACTATGTGGTTATGTTTGTATCAAAAACCTAACACATGTCAGCACACTAGTTTTCTTTTGTTTTGACTGTCTCGCTTTGAGGACAATCTCAGTCTGTGTTTTGAGAAACAGTGGTAGTTTTTGGCACATCAAACATTTTTTAAACACCACACAGTAGGTGCCTGTCTATGTTAGTTTGAATCATTTTCAGTTGTGATTAGCTTTTTCTTTCCTTTTTTAGTATTGTATTGTGTGCAAAAATGTTTTACCAACACTGGCAAAATGTTCAATTTTTCCCCTTTTTCTGGCATGACATTTTTGAGTATTTTTTGGCAGTTTGCCAAAGTATTTGGCATCTTGTTTTCATAATGCTCAAAGTAGCCCTTAGTTGGTCTGTTAATGACTTAAATTTGGGGGGAAAAGTGGTATAAAAAATATATATATATTTCCCTTTCTTAGATGTTTTTTGAAATTGCTGTTTTTCAGTCCTTTTTTTCATGCATGCTTATTTATCAAACACTTTCCATTACATCTATTTGAAATAACACTAACTTTCAGTATCCAGCTTCAGTATGGTCTGCAGCCCCTCATCATTTCTTGCTTTAGCTTCCATCTTTATATGCACTTTTGAATTCCTCTTCGATCTCTGCTCAATGGCCCCTATTTAGTTTGTACTCCAGTGGAGTCGGGCTGCTGGTGCAAAGATGAGAGATATTCTGGGCTGGAATGAGTTGCAATATGCCTCCTATCCATTATTGATCCACGATTAACTAGAGTTCAACAGGGTTTTTGACCCCAACAAACCGCTAAATTGGTTTGGGGGACAGGAGGGGTACACCCCATACGTAAACAAAATACAGAAATTTAATTTGGCATAACTACTTTTGTGGTAGCTATTGCTACAGTAGGACCTCATGTTGCCAAGACAGCACACACACACAGACATAGAAAGTAAAACCTGTGAAATTTTTCCTCATGCATGGTCCTTATCTCTCTTCATGTGTGTTCTGATACATCCGACATGAAGCACCTGGTTAAACACTCCTTTTTTTCCCCAACCACATTGACTGAAGATTCCAACACACTAAAATATTGTGTTGAATCTTGAATGCGGCTTTTTCACATGGTGCCACATGATACAGCTTGTCTGCTGCTTCCTCCTTCATATGTCGTGTTTGTATAAAAACAATCATTCACAGGAAAGCAGCGCCACTGTGTACACTTCTGCACAGCACTTTTGATAGCGACTGTGAGAGTGGTATTGATGATAACGCAGGCCTGATCGCTCAGCCCCTTTTCCTCGACAGCCATCTGTATCACTCAGGGAAAGCCTTCTCGAGACAGCTCCGCAGACCCGCTGATCCTGATGCATTTTGACACTGATGGTGCACACCACTGACCTTTGGGCTGTCGAGTGCACTTAAACAACACTCGCTGTATGTGTTTATGTCCCAGAGACAGTCTAATGAGGATGTATCTGCAGCCAGCCAACTCTTGGAGCTAGTGCCAGGATGCAGCTGCTGCCGCCAGGGCTGCACAGCTTCTTGCCTGATATTGGGCAACTTTGTCAGCTGTAAGAACAAATCTTTCCCAGATATACTTAAAACAAAATTTGGCAATGCTGTGGTCAGTTTTATTCAGATAGTGTTGCTTTTTGTAAACTTGAACACGCAAACATTTTCCTATTTTTTTAGTACTGTGCGAGCGCAGCCAGGGGGCAAAAGCACAGGGAGGTTTCTGCTGCCTCCACTGTGCACACTGATGACAGTTAGTTTGGTACAGCCACACTTTTAATGGAGTTATGGACAGGCTGACTGCTTAACTGTTTAAAGGTAATTGACTGTCAAAGCAATGTGCTGGGCTTGCTCTTGTGACTGTTCAGTTATTTTACCAGTTCAACATTCTAGCACTTTCATATGAATAACATGATTGTAAGTCCTGTTACTGTTGTGAAGCTGATATGCTGTTATCTGTGTCAGTGTGAGCAGTTGTTGATAGATTCGGAGGTGACAAACAGACTAGCTTTCAGGCAGTGAAGGTTATTATATCAGTGTGACATTGTTAAATGTGCTGGTAGCCATTTTTGTCTCTGCAGTGTTGTTTTTGTAGCATTTGTAGAACACAATTTAAGACAGTTTTCACTGCATTGTTAGTGTGTTTTCCTGCAGACATATGAACTATAGTGCTGCATATTATTGCATTTATATGAAAGAGTGAAATGTATTCAGCCTGATTGCCTGTGCTTTGATCGCCACTGGGATGAGAGCTGTTTTATGTACATGTTTAGTGTGGAGTGATATGGATATCAAAACTAAAATTACTTGTTATGCAGAATGGCCTCGCTCGGATCGCTTTAAATATTCTAAAAATATTATTGGGTTATTATTACTGTTTTATTTTAGTAAGCAGAATTTTTAAATCTCAACCTGAAAAGTAACTAAAGCAGTGGACTAAAAGTGGTGGAGTAAAAAAAAAAAAAAAAAAGCCTTATATTGTAGTGGAGCAAAAGTATAAAATTAAATAAGATGGAAATATTCAAGCAAAGTAGAATAACTTTAAAAGCTGTGCTAAAGTTAGGTACTAAAGTAAAAATGAACTTTGTTACATTCCATCACTGTAGGCAAAATAGCCAACAACTCAAGCATTTGGAATTTAACCTGGTTTGCAGGAATATAAAGTCACATTTCATGTCCCACCTCAGTTTTTCCATCCAAGCTGCTCCTGTTGCTTAATTTAAACTCAACTAATTAATCATCCTGATGATTGGGAAATGAATAAAAACATTTAATAAAGTAATCCTTTATCTCCTTGAGGTGTTGGAACCTGCTGCAACTAACAACTGTTGTTATTATCAGGTAGTCGGATTAGCTAATCATATTTTTAATTAACCAATTATTGTTTGATTGAGCTGATTCCAGTGCCCTGTTTTGTCTAAACCCCGAAGGTTTTCAGGTTACAGTGAAATACAACAAAGATAAGCAGCTAATCGTCATGTTGGGGAAGCTAGAATGAGAGAATGTTTTGAAAAATGATTAATCTATTATCAAAAAGGCCTGTGATTAAATCAACGAATCGATTAAGTCTAATTGTTTCAGCGTTAGAACAGGCTCCTTGAGACAGCCTCCTCCATCCTCATCAGGGAAGCAGACTCTGATAATGGCCATGATGTAATCTCAGCTGATTTAACACAACCGGTAAGGACAACAATGGAACAAGTTGTTAGAAAGACAATACAGGAGACAGAATAAACTATACACTCCCCTTAAAAACGCCCCTGAATAAAGTTTGCACAAAATATTCAAGTGTGAATTCAACCCTGAAGGACAGGAAAGTGTAAGCACGGGAGAATGTTTTATTTCACTTCTGGCCGAGACTGTGTGTGCGGATGCTTGTTGTGTTGAAAGAAGTGAAGCAGCACCGAGAGCAGCTTCAGAGCCAGTGTGAAATCTCAGCGCCGCACTCCACTTCATCTGCCCTGCCTGACTGTTCTCTGGGGAGGGGGTCGCGTCATTAAATATTCACATGGCACTCACAGGACATCACCTTAGGAGAGGTTTACCTGGCCAACACCTGTCCAATCTTTGTTTTCCATCAGAGTGCGCTTTGACATACCTGCGCTTCAGCAGAGTACATCTCCTCAGAGGTCTTAGACCTTGTCATGAAGGGCAGATGAAACTCCTGCTCTTGTCCTCAATCTCCAGCAAAATATCAACTTCACTATCCTATACTAGAATGTAGTTATACCCACGAAGTCATATTTGAAAAATTGATTTTTTGGGGTGGGGGAAATGTTTCTTGTTACAATAATGTACAACTAAACAACAAATAAAGCTCTTCAATTTGTAGAAAAAATAAATAAGTAAGACATTCAAAATCGTATTTATTCTGTTCAGTAAAATTCAAAATAATCATAAATAATTTAATATGTTTCTCCATAAAATATAAATATTTTTTAAAGTCTTGCCTCACTCTCAAGCAAAATAAAAAAGGGGAATTGCTGTCAGAAATGACCAGAAATACATTAAAAAGTAATAACACTGTACTTTGTAATTTTAAAATGCAAAATCAAAGCCCTATTTTTGTCAAAAATAAAACATGTTAAAAAAACAATACCGTGTATCGTATATCGTATTTTTTCCATGTTCAGGAATAATTTTGAATATTTTTTTTAAGCAAGAAATAACAAAATAATCAAAGATAGATATTTTTTTTCTGAAGTTAGATTTTTTCGGGATTGCGATCAGATACGTCACATTATTATTACTACTATTATTATTGTAAAAGCTATTTAATATATTTTTAAGTTTTCGAATTGAAATATTGCCCATCCCTGATGAAAGACCCTTATTGGATTATTATCCTTAAATGTCCCTTTGCTGAGACTGCAGTCGCTCTTCCAGTCATTGAGGATATATTCACTGTCCAGGGAGAGATTTTCATAAAAATAAAGAAATGGTACTCATTTACCAGTTTTTCACCACTAAAATGTCAGCCAAATGTGTTGTCTCCCGTTAAATGCCCTGTTGTGATGGGGTGACAAATGATTGCTAGGATACCCAGTTAAAAGTGCAATAAATTTGAGGCACCAAAACTGAAGCCTCATTATTTTGTAACAGTGACATGTTTTGGGTTTAGTTGGGTCAGTTTTACTCGCTTTCTGCATGTCCATGGATTACCATTATGTCTTGATTCCCAATTATTCTCCATGTTGGCAGGTTGGAGAAATTTGTGGAATGGAAACAGTTTTAGCTCAATTTTGTGAAATCATTACTCTGATGCAATTTTCAAGGGCAGTATATAGGGACTCTGTAATAATGTCGTTAGTGAGACTTTTGCGATTGCCAATTAGCATTCAACCTTGAAGTTTCATACGCAGACAAAAGTCACCATCTGTCAGCACAATGCAGGGCAGCCCTCTGTGATGATGATGCACTCACAGCTCTCTAACTGTGTTTGTTTTGGCTGCAGGAACTTCTACTACATCACCATGCTGAGAGACCCAGTCTCCCGCTACCTGAGTGAGTGGAAGCACGTCCAGCGTGGAGCCACATGGAAGACCGCCCTCCATATGTGTGACGGACGCTCGCCCACCCAGGACGAGCTGCCCACCTGCTACAGCGGGGATGACTGGTCCGGTGTCACCCTGACAGAGTTCATGAACTGCCCGTCCAACCTGGCCAATAACCGGCAGGTCCGCATGCTGGCTGACCTGAGCCTGGTAGGCTGCTACAACCTGTCCTCGATGAACGAGAGCCAGCGAAACCACATCCTCCTGAGCAGCGCCATGAGCAACCTGAAGAACATGGCTTTCTACGGCCTGACCGAGTTTCAACGCAAGACGCAGTACCTGTTTGAGCGGACGTTCAGCCTGCGCTTCATCGCCGCGTTCACGCAGATCAACAGCACGCGAGCCGCCAATGTGGACCTGAGCGAGCCCGTGCGCAGACGCATCGAGGAGCTCAACTACTTGGACGTGCAGTTGTACGAGTACGCCAAGGACCTTTTCCTCCAGCGATTCCAGTTCACCCGCCAGAGGGAGCACCAGGAGGTGCGTTTGAAGAGGCGCGAGGAGAGGCGTTGGCTGAGGGAGCAGAAAGAGCAGGGCAGGCCGTGGCCGCCCAAACACAGAGGGGGAGGAAATGGAGGTGGGGGGAGGGGAGGAGGGTTGGGGAAAGGGACTGACGGTGACTTCCCCACCACCACTGAGGACTACACGAGCCAAGTGGCCCGCTGGTGAGGCTTTGGTCTAAAGAGAGAGAAGAAAGAGAGAGATTCCTCACGGACTTGTTTTGACTCTCTCTCTCTCACATCCTGCGTCTCTCTCTCTTTGTCTCACCGTTAATCTGTCTCCTGCATCTGTCCGTTTCTCAGCTTCAGTGTGATCCGAGTGCTCTGCTGTTTCTTTACGAAAACTGCCAAGTCTGTGAGTCTCACAGCAGCTCTGCCTTGGAGTGCCCTTTGGTGTCTTAAATCTTTAAATGCTGTTTATAAATTTTTTTTTGTCATTTGTTTTATGCCTTGGTTATTTATCATGTGTTGAACAAGACAGTAAAACTGAGGTGAAAGAAAAAAACAATCAAAAGAAGCTGCCGTAGACTGCGTTGCTCTTAATTTTGACATTCAAAGCTAATGTCTCTGTTGCAACTGGTAGAAAACCATTTGGAAGATGTAGTTGTAGAAGAATTGATGGTTGCATGTCACACGTCCACATTTAACAGACAATTGGGGAGATCGAAAATATAATGTACCGTAAGCCAAAGTTGATGAAAAATGCAATGTATTAACTGTAATTTTATTTCATGACAATGAAACCCTCTCTAATGACCATGTTGTATGCATGCAATACATACTATGTTTCAAACAAATCCATGGAAGACTATTACTGATGCTTTTATTTCACGGTCCAGTGTGTATTATTTTCTCAAGTGCATTACCTTGCAGACTTTCACACGTCTCCCAAAGATAACATGCATACAAAGCCAATCTCAGAGTCACACAGAGGGCATCCTGCTAAGCAAAATAACTCCAGTCTTTCCCTGTACTTTGTGCAGAACATGTTGGGTTTTTTTTTTTTACAAGAGAAATGAAACAAGTTCTGTGATGAGAAAAGCATATTTTGTGTGCAATTGGTTTTTTGAAGTGGTGGGTTGCAGAGATAAAAAGTTGGTAAATAGTACAGGTGATGAAATGTGTCAGTGTGGCTGCTGTGTGGCCCGACTGTGAATGAGATGATCAGCATTCAGCTCTCACGCCCCTCCCCGTCACACTGGCTGCTTTTACATGTTTGTAGAGCTGACGGCAACTGCACTGTGGGCAGAAAGAGTGCTTTAATGCCAGCAGAGCGCCAGCCCACAAAGACCAGCCTCAAAGCTGATAGTCGAGAAATAAAACATGTCTGTCATTTCTTCTGCCCGATAGTTTCCACTCCCTCAAATCCAATCAGTGCGGCAATATGTGAAGATGAAAGAGTGGCTTGTTTTTATCTGCTTAAATAGGCTTCAGTGATGCTTTTTATGCCTCTTATCTCATATTCACTAAAATCCCTGCTTATCAAATTAAATGTTCACTAAATGCCAACATTGAAGTGGTAAGGCTGCTGCTGTTTGAACATTTCTCATGGGGTTTTCTTCTGATTGCAGTTGCTTACAAAATACCTCAGATGGAACTGTTATGTTTCATTTTTTAAGAATCAGCTGTGCTTTGTTTGACTCATCCAGCGTGTGAAATAAAAATGTTGACTGAATGCTGCTTTGAGCTGTCAGGAAGTGGAATGGGTGCACTTGTCTGTACGGGTGCACTTAGTCTGAGTTCAGTGAGTGTGTGGTTGGATGGAAAAGAGCAAAGACCAGGTGTATAGCACATTGATAACACTCGATTAAGTGTTTCAAGTGGAGCCACAGCTCTGAATATTGAATAATTTGGTGGTTAATTTATGGCTCGTTTCATGACGTTTCTGTTGTAGCAGTGAAAGAGATTGGTGACAGAAGACTTTTCATATTAAATGTTTTAAAATACATGAATCTTTATTGCATTGGAGCCTATGACAAATTAATTCACACAATGCTTTTTAAGTCTATAACCTGCAGGGAAACCACCGAAACATACTGGAGTTGTGATGACTGGTGTATGTGGCAAATTCCAACACTTACGTATTTAAGATTACTTTCTTAGACAGGTTGGTAATTTTAAAAATGATAATAACATATAATAATAAAATAATGGTGCATTAAAAACCTGCCTGTTCAGAATGAATTTTCATGGGAAGACTTGAAGAGAGCAGGGAGTGGGGTGGATGCAGCAAGATCGCCTGCAGGCAGAAGAAATAAGCACAGGTCAACAGTGTAATTACTCCCACTGCCAGAGGAGGCAGACACACTCCAGCTTTAACCCTTGTGTAGTCTTAAAATTATTTATACTCGCCATGTCCTACAGGTCCACATGACTAGACACGATTAAATCTCAAAAATAAACTAGTTTAACTGAATTCCAAACTCCAAATCATATTTCTCATGGCCAAACATCTCGTGCAACATTAACTGAGTGATTATAAGGGTTTTCTGTTGTAACCATGCAGAAAAACTTATATTAAACATTGACAAATCGTGTTGGCACTATAGTTAAATGGTCTTATAATTGGAACAAGGAAATACCTACAAAATACTTCTCACATTTTTCATTTTTCAAATTATTGGCCCTAACCACAAGGTATATAAACAACAGTAAAAAAGATAAAACCTTTAATGCAAGGTTCAACTTGAACTTTTGTTTGATTTTGCGTTTCAGACCGCCATTTCAAGCTGCAATATTTTCCCTGCAATCTGAATGCACCTGGGCCTTGTGGGTATCACCATCAGAAACTGGTAGCAGAGGCATAAAATTGGCGGGACTGTTCGAGGCGGGATCACTGTTAACCGGCAGAGCTGGCAAAACAGAAAATATGTAATGTACGTTATTTGTGCGACCAACAAGTGGACTGTATCATCCTGAACACACTTCTCACTTGAGTCCGACAGTAATCAAATCCTGAACACACTAACTGCTGCGGAACAAAGAGGCTAAATGCCGACAGAGATCATTATGGCACTACAGTGGGACTATAAATGCAGTCTGGAAGGGGTTCCTGAGAAACTTCCGCTTCAGGACTGTGTAGGTGTGATGATCTGATTCAAATACAAGTAAATACTCAATGCACTCAGAAGTTTTCATCATCCAATTTGTGTTGTTGCTCATAGTGACAAATCAATTGAGATAATAGGATTTAAAGGCCTTAAAGTAAAGTGTGAGTCATTTTAACATGTCACAATGATTGTATTGTTTTGTAAATTATGTTGTGAAAGCCTTTTCCTACTATGACAAGTAAAAATGTCTACAGTGGAAAAGCTGTCTTGATATTGCGACTTTTACTACTTTTTAGTTTGTTAACAAATTTGAGTGTCAGAGTACCTTTTCCATCACAGTAAGAATGTTTCCAATAACTGCCTTTTCTGCAGCTAGACTACAATGATTTGAAATGCTAATTGTCAAAATGGCATTTCATTTGGAAATTTCTTTTAATAAACCAACATGCAGCACTGCTGTGTGACAAGCTGTAGGAATTACAATGTTCCCCAGTGACAGATGGCATGAGCACTGCATGTGCAGGAGAAGTGCCACATAGCTATTAATGAAACGATAATGAAACACTCCCAGTGTTGTAAATGTGCTATATACCCAATTGATATGTGTGTGTGTGTACTTGTACTTGTACAGCTATCTCTATGGGGACCGGAACAAGTTTTTCACCAACTGAGTGAGGACATTTTGTCAAGTGGGGACATTTTGGGGCGGTCCTCACTTGGTTTCGAGGATAGGATTACAATTAAGTAAAGGTAAGAGTGTGATTAAGGTTTAGGATTAGGTATTTAGTTGTGATGGTTAGGGTACGGGTAAGGAGGCTAGGAAATGTGTTATATCAATGAAGGTCCTCATAGAGATAGTTGTACAAACATCTGTGTGTGTGTTCGTGTGTTATTATGATTTCTGGAAGAATTGCAGTGGGATTTCTGGCTGCCAAAAACATCAGAGTTAGTCTGACACTGAAATGTGTCTGTATGCGTCTATCATCGGCTGTCTGTGTGTTACTGGTATCACTGACACCTGTGTTGTGATGCCTTTAAGCCTTCTGTGAGATACAGTACACAGACCTGAGAGCAATGAACGGAACTGGAATAGTTAAAAAAATGTTCAAAATGTAAATAACACCTGCGTTTATGTGTATTAAAGCTAATGCGACACCACAGAGATGAGAAAAAAAGTCTAATTAGCACATCTTTCCCACCTGTAATTAATGGTTGCGATGGATACGGTATCTGCAGAAGTACTCCTGGGGCACCCAGAGCATTTAGGCTGAACAGTCAAATTCGCTTGCTTATTACTAAGAAGGTATAACCACTAGATCTTTACATTATGAGAGAGAGAGAGAGCGGACTCTGCTGAACATGCTGCTGTAATTTATGTGTTCGTTAAGTCAAAAATGTGTGAAGTAGGGCAAGCTTATAAACAGTCCCTCCTTGTGTTTTGCTTCTGAAATGTCTGGTCTCACGAAACAATGCAGTCACACTGTAGGTCAGTTGGATGGCACTCCTGTCACTTTAGGGTTCATAGCTTAAAATGTGTCCATCTGTTTGCTCATAAAGTTTAAGGGGAGACACTCCAGGTGAATAGGGTAATTATTTTTACGTAAAGACATCAACATGGAACTACACCAGTTTGTTATTTGCATTTTTCTTTAACACATTTTGAAATTGTATGTGAATATGCAGATGAGGTGGGGTTAATTCAATATGTGTTAATTTGCATATATTTCCAAGACAGAAAATGATCACTAGATAAAGCAGATTTTATAGTTGTTATTTCATTTTCTTTACAGCAAATAAAGCCATAAAAAACAATATTTGTCATATTTTTAGGAACAAAATGTTCTATAAATTAGGATATGAATGATATAAAGACCAAGAAACTGGTATTTTTTTGTCTGTAGGTGTAGCTGAAGTTTAGTATTATGGCTCAGAGTGTATCATACATCTGAATGGAAATGGCTATTTGAAGACAAAGGTATCTAGTTGTACAGGAGAGTGGGAGCTTTCTAACGATACCTGTGATGACAAGGTTTAGACTACACTTGCAATGTATTGATAATCCTTTCTCACCACAGGAACTCAGAAGTGTCCACTGCATGAAAAAAAAAAAAAAAAAGTTTTTGCCTGTAGTGTCTCGCCTTAAAAGAGGATATCATTTTCTATATTTTGATGAGAAAAAAAACATGTATGGAGTGTGATAAGTGTGGGAGTAAGAGGGCACTGGATAAGAATATTGAGAAGAGTTTAACCTCACTCTGCATGTGAGGTCACCCACTCTAACTCAGATCATTCCACCAATTCATTTGAATGAGTGGAGAATTCACACAAAACATGGAATAATTCAGAAAGTATCAAAGATTAAAAAAAGAAAAGAAAAAAAAAGTACTTTGGATAACATCTACATTGAGTTGAGCACTAATGAAGTGAAGTTAATTAAGTTTTTAGGTTGAATAGTGTTGAAACACATTGGTGCCAAAATACTAAGAAAAACATTGATGTTGCCCAGAAATTCCTCCAATTAAATTAAAGTAATTTATTGTTCATCCATTGCCTTAACATAATCAACAGCATATGTAGATACAAAACTCACTTTTATTTTATTTTTTCAGTCAAAGTTGCCACTCTCAGCCCTGTCTGAACTGAAGATAGAAAATATATGAAAATGATCACAAATAAAATAATTGTACATTGTCTCATTTAAGGCCTATTATCTCTGTGACTTCTTGACTTTCCACCAATTTTGCCACCAAAACTCAACTGTGGTGTAAATAAAGAGATGAGAAAAGAGCCACAACTACTTTTCGCTCTTAAATTTCCAGAAAAGTGTGACATGCCGCATTGTTAAAGGATTTTAATGAACTTGTACTGCCACTCTGTTACTTTAAAAAAGCTAATTTATCTGTATGTATTTGTTCATTTATATAATTTCCACTGTTGCTAAAGAATGGCTTTGCCTGATGGAAAATACCAGTATTACCAACACCTCAGTGATAATGGAAGAGAGCTTTCTTAGTGTAAGAATTTCTATGTACATGTTAAAAGTCTTGTGATGATATGAACAGTCTCAAAGCCTTTTGGCTTGTAATATTTAATCTGCTATTTTTCTTGTCAGACCTGAAAAAATGAGTGACTTCTGCTTACGATATCAGAAATAAATGCATTGAATGGCCATGGCATTCTGATGTGTGTTGCTTTTTGACTTTGAATGTTTTTTGGAATAACATTTTTCAAAGAGATTAAGTGAGTTTTTTAAGCAGTATGCGATAGGCAAAGAGATTCATTCCTTAATTATCTTGACTTTAGTTCACCAAGCATCTGTCACACAATTAAAAGAAAAATGTAGAACATTGTCTTCTCATGTAGACGGAACCAGCTGCCAGACTGCTTTGCTGTTTTTTCATCTCGCATAAAGGTCACGAAGGAATTACACAGAATTTATGTTAAGACTCAGAAATAGCAAGCTCTACACAATTACAGAGTGCATATTCATCTGAATATTTCCACTTCTTCAGATATGAAGAAATAACAAGGTAAGCAGGTGCTTTCATAAGGCCTAATTAAAGATAAGCACATGCAGTGCTTTTCTTAGGAACTCGCTTGATACTTGGTATTTTCTCTCATTTTAATTTAAATTGAGAAGAAAACATACATTGACATTCCTTTAGGGCCAGATAATGATTAATTAACTGAAGATTAGAGTTACATGTACTTGTCAAAACATTATACATATCAGTGTATATATATATATGCAAAGCAAACTGTGAATTATTGTGGTATGCTTCTGCTAAATTGCACCATTAAGAGCAACATAAAATGCAATAAACTGATCATATTCTTTTTGTTACATAAGAAGAGCAGCAATACTGCTATATTAATACCTTTGCTTCCCTTCTGCATTAAAAAGGAGCCTTAGATGCTTATCTTAGGGAACTTGATGTTTTCCCAGGCACACTTCATATTACCGCTGTGTATCTACTGACATGCAGAAACTTCCCTTCAGGTCGTACGGATGGCTGGCTCAGCACTTCACCCAGTGACTGCAGCAAGTCATTTCCACCCAGATGGTATGACTGTATTATTTTCTGTTTAACCGTAGGAAGTATGTAATGACTTCTTCTTCTTTTTTTTCTTTTTTTTTTTCCAGAATGCAGCGTTGCTTGAAGACAGTTGCTCTACTTTATGAGCTTTTAGTCAGCACAAAATCTGGTGCCTGATACAGATGTGCTGCACTTAAAACATTTAGTATTAACATCATTACCATAAGCGACTAACATGTAACTCTGAGCTTTTTTCAGATGGCTGTGTTTATGAAATGCAAAAAATAAATAAATAAGTAAAAATAATGAAACAGGAAAAAAATCGATTGACCAGATTATCTTAAAAATATGTTAGAACTTTATGTACATATGTTATAACATATGTTATAACATTATGTTTATAAGATAATATAAGATAAAATAAGATTTATTTTGTCGGTCCCAACGGGGACATTTTCAGTACGATAACAGCAAAGTGGAGAACAAGATCGAGATGGGCTTCAATAACAAATAAAAATAAAAAAAAAATGTGAAGAAAAAAAAAGTGAAAACAAAGCAGGATAAAAAGAAATTCAAAATGTATTAGCAGTAAAGCAAATCAAAAAATATTTTAATAAATTATCAAGAATTTACAGTTTAAACAGATAAACATATGGAAAGTATAACAATTTAGACAAGTAGATTCATTCATTCATTTTCTGAACCACTTCATCCAGGTAATCCCGGGTCACGGGGAGGCTGCCGGCTCTGGGCCAGAGGCGGGGTACACCCAGGACAGGTGGCCAGGCTATTACAGGGCAGACAAACAGACAAACACACTCACGCGCACATCCACACTTACAGTCAATTTAGAGTTGCCAATTCACCTAATGTGCAGGTTTTTGGACTGTGGGAGGAAACCGGAGTACCCGGAGGAAACCCACGCACCCACGGGGAGAACCTGCAATCTCCATACAGAAGTGCCCGGCGCTGGATTCGAACTCGCGACCCTCGGCACCAAGCACTCTTGCTGTAAGGCATGAGTGCTAACCACTGCGCCACCGTGGGGCCCTTACTATGGGAGGAAACCGGAGTACCCGGAGTAAACCCACGCACCCACGGGGAGAACCTTCAAACTCCATACAGAGGTGCCCGGACCGGGATTCGAACACACGACCCTCGGCACCAAGCACTCTTGCTGTAAGGCATGACTGCTAACCACTGCGCCACCGTGGGGCCACAAGTAGATTTTTTTTTCAATAATTTAAACAAAATAAAAATAATAGTCTAGTGCAAATTCCACATCCTCAAAGAAAACAACATGTGCTCTGTGAGGTGGTTGAGCTGGAAGGAACTTTTGCCTTAGTAGAAATGGTCAGATCAGAGAACACTACAAGCTGGTCTCTGAATATTAAAGCATATTGATTTTCATTTTAACATGCAGGTCATCTGTTTACCCACTTTGCACACCCTAAGTGAGGACAAGATGTGCATCACAAAACTGACAGCTCACACTAGGGTTTCTACACCAGCTGTGCCTCCCATGTTGGGCCTCTGGGTCTGCGGAGAAAATATATTTTAGGGAAGACTGACATCTACAGGCCATTTGATAAAACTGCTGCCTCTCTCGTGTCCCCTGTTCTTCTTTTCTGTTCATTAATAATAAGTATACTCTAAAATAAGTCACAAAAAAAATCATTTTACATTTTAACAACAATAATGAACAAAGAAGGACATTTTCAATATCAGGATTTTTAGACAGAAGCGCCAGATCTTCTTTGTATTTTTTTAAATTATTTACCACTAGATGGAAGTGTTGATCTCAATAATTAATTGTTTGGCAAATAAAACATACCATACCATAACATAGCAGTGATTAATGTCTTCTTAGTAATTTATTTTTTATAACATAAAATAACAGATATGTAATAGGGTTTGGCATATTTATAGTAGTCTCATAAAAGTAAGAAAAGTACACATATTTCCCGCTGAAGAACAATCTGTTCTGTTTCAAGTTAAACGTGGGGTTTTTTTTATAATGCTGAAAGTGGACACCAGTTTATGTTCAATTTTGTTTAACAAGAACTCAAAATGTGAGACCTACCAAACCCTTCTGTGATTCCAAATACTAAATATCATTAAATGGAGTGTAAATAACTAAACATGTGAGCAACAAACAGTTTTCAGGTGAAAGCATATATTGCAATGTTCCCTTTGTTCTTATATCTGACTCACTCTGACAGTGACATTTTCCTCAAAGGGAGCAATACAGTGACCTTTGCTTGTGGCACTCGATGCCACATTGCCAGTTTGTTGAAGTGGTCTGTCAGAATGACAGGTCAGATAAATCCTATCTTATGCTTCAAGAAGACTGTCGAAATATTTAAAAGGGAGGTAATTCATCAATAAATCCTAATATCATAATTATATGTCATAATTTACATTCAAAATTACAAATGTATTTATCTTGCTTTTATCACTTAAAGCAGTCATAGTTTTTTTTCTGTGATGCTTTCACAAAAAAAAGCAATGCAGAAGAGCTCCTGACACCATCGTCAGCATACAGAAATTGCTGCATGCCATTTAGGTGGAGCATGACCATCACTGCCACAGCGCCGCAGTGTGAAATTACAGGCTGCTGATGTTTTTTTTTTCTTTTCTATGTAATGATGTGTTCCATCTTCCTATAACACTTAAAATTTGCTGAAAACAAGGGCTTTGCTCTCTATAAATACTTTCCAAGTACCAATTTGTTAGAAAATGAATGACATGAAAATATAACTAAGGCACAGTGGCCTACTTAGACTCTAAAACTCTACCTCCAAACCAGAGACAGAATTTCCCTGCATATGGCATATAGTTATGTTTTTTAATCTTTAGTGAAAGAATATGCTGTTAAACATGATAGCACAATCTCCATTCCCTGTCTCCATCTCTCTCTCTCTCCCTAACTGCTCATATCTGGGTTAGCATCCATCTTATTTGACCTTGAGCAGACCAGTAAGGCTGGGCCTCTGCTTTGCTTCATATTCTGAATATAGAAGGTAAATGTTTCATATTACTCTTAAAGAAGTCGTTGATTTTTCGTCATTTTGTATACAAATAGATGGGATACATAACTCTTTAAGACATCTGGGGTATTTTATTACTTGCGAATTACTGGGGAGAATATTGACCTCGCACCATTTTTTATTCAAATTAATAAACTTTGTAATTAGATGTTTATATTTGTTCCTGAAAGCGTGTTCTCATTAAACTAATCCAGAAAACTTACATGGTTTTATTGCTGTTTCCTTGGTAACAAGCAAACCCTTGCCCTTTTAGCCTACTGGCATTCGTGTGGATCGTACCACTTTGTGGTCGTGGGGGGTTAATAGGATATATAAGTTATGGAATAACCTCTTTTTGCCATGAAGTGATTGTTTTACAGTGAAATTAATATATTTTGTAGTGTTAATTGTCTTTCTGTTTGCGTTTAGTTGTTGCAAATGTTGCATATTAAATCCTCGATCGCCGTTACGCCTCTCAGCGCACCCCGGGAATCCCAGTCATCACATTAAACTGACGATCGTACAGTAAGCTGTCAAAAGCTTGTTGCTTAAATCTGTGCAGTGCAACAGTAAAGTAATGAAGAAACCAGATCAAAATAACAAGCAATAATTGTAAGAACAAAGCGAGAATCAAACGGGCGGCTGAACAGCCATTTCGGGAGCACTTGACATCTTGTTTTCGTTAGTTCAGCTGGACTGTCGTGTCGTCTGTCCTAGCTGGTGCGTGATTGCTGTTTCCTCTGGGAAGCGGTTCATCCGTGATGATGAGGTAAGCAGGTGCACTCCCCAGCTAACAATTTGGCTAAGCTAATAAACGTCAACGTTAATGTTAATGATCTTTAAATAGTGATAGCCCCATGACAGCGACGACCGTACCTTGCTAGCTCAGTATATATCATAAGCTAGCTAAAGTAGCCGAAGATGAGAATGCAAATCGGAGACTTGCGCTGATAATGGTACTCTCTAAGTACCAAACTGTAAAATAAAACCACAGTGTCAGGTAACGTCAACGTTAGCTGTAAGTCATTCTAGTGTCATTGTATTTTTTGGTGTTTGTTAACTGAGAGACAGACATAACTGTACGTACAGTAACGTGGTATGGGCGGGACATCCATGATCAGACTACCGAAATCCACATTTCCATTTTTATATGATATATGGACGATGACAGTTCTCCAACAGGACTACAATCACACAAAATGCCTTTAACTGTGGTTTTAACCTGCCTCTAAGCGGCAGTGCACCTTGTCAGCCTCTCAACTGGATGTGACAGAATTACACAGAAATAAGCATTTATCTTCTGGAAAAATGTATCATAGTGAATAATACTAATCATACAACACAAAGTAAGCTCTGCAACAGGAGGTTAACCTTGGAGCAGGAGGTTACCTTATTCTGTGCCACATTTAAGTACTAAATAAATTGTTATATAGTTAGATGACAGAGTTTCAAATGAGCTGCCTGGGCTAAACAATTCAGCAAACCGTTGTGGCAATAACTTGTATTTTACTGCAACAGCATTCTCTATTATAAAGAACATTACTTGTGGTCAATTTTAACAGACTATTCTGTCAATTGTTTGTTTTGTGGAATTCATGCCAGAGTTCCCCTAAAATGTTGAGTAAGAATTTACATTTCAAAAGTCATTTTGCAATGGACCATAATGCAGTATATTAGATTTTTTGCAAAAATTCTTAGCTCTACAGCAAAAAACAAAAGTATTATACAGGGAAAGCACACTATGGACTTGTAAATTGTGCCAATGGCAGTCCATGACATGGACCTGTATTTAAAGAAATTGCCCTCAGTTACTTGCATGACACTGTAAAGCACACCCATGAAATAATGTGCATTGTTTTGCTACAAGCACTGTACATGGTTTCATTAGGGCAAAATGTTTGTTCAGTTTTAGTATGCAGTATCATTTCTTCTGTATATTCTTGCTCATCATCACAGTTATGCATTCTGGAGGCTGGTTAATGCATTGACAATAGATTCCTCCTAAATAACCAAATTTTATTCATAGATAAAGGGTCAACTGCCAGCAGTGTCTTGCTCCAAGCTGTGCACACACAGTACATCGGCTCCTGGTTTTCTATTGGCCAATTTTTGACGGGGAGGGTCTTCCCGGGGGCTGGCACCCAGGCAGGAAGGGGGGTGGCTGGATATGTTTCAGCTAGAGTTGGACAGTCTGTTTTTACTGTTGTGAAGAGAAAATCTTTAGTCACTGAATCAGTGGAATAGATCGGGGGATAAGCTGTTGTTGTCTATATATTGTCAAGGTAGCTTCTTAAAAGTTGTATCTCTTAACAAGAATCCCGTGCTGGACTGAAGTTCTTTAGTGCTACATGAAGTGAGAGAGGTAGGTTTTCTTCCTCCGTTTCCTGACTTGCGCCCAGAGGAATTTGCTGCAGTATGCTGTGGGATAGCATGCAGTAAAGCTGAGCGGCTGTTACAGCAGAAGATCTGGGTTAACAATAGCAGAGTTTGTTGAGAATCTGTGCTTTTTGAGTCTTTGCACATTTGTACACCATGTTACTTGCTTGCAGTGGGGAAACCTCTTAACTCAAGCAAATATTTATTCAGCTCACGAGTTAACCACCTTTTTTGCCTGCTCAGCAACTTCCTGTGTGTTCTAGCAGTTAGTAAGCTGGTCTGACTACCCAGTCCTGTGTTTGAACCCCTAGTATTATGTGTGTTAAAGCCTTGTATTCCTTTGCTTGTGCTCTGCATGTTCTTTGGTGTGCCAAGAGTCAGCATATCTGACAGTAGCAATTTGGTACTAGGTGTCTGTGTCATCCAGTATAAGCAAAAGGAGAAAGCAGTCATGGAAAATAGGTTATAGTCAGTAGAGAGAAATTCCAGAATATAAACATAATTAAGATGAAATCTAGATTTAATTGGTCTATTTAAGTGGATACTGAACAATAAAATGTGTTACAGATGTACATTAACTTATCTTATGGCTCCATGGATTCAAGCTCTGGAAATGTTCATTCACTGTTATTGATTGATTGATTGATTACCATGACACCACACAGCTTCACGACCCAGAATAGCACAACAACCGTGTCTCTGTGTTTGTAACACATTTACATTTATTGAAGAGGCATAGCTGTGAGAAATCAATTGTGGTTGTGTGCAGACAAAGAATTGCACATACAACAGCAATCCCGACAATCGTGACGTTTAAAATAGTCCATTGAAACAATGAGCATCTATATTATCTATATTCTGCTAGCTAACATTAGCAACATCCATCCATCCATCCATTTTCCGAACCGCTTTATCCAGGTAATCCCGGGTCACGGGGAGGCTGTGCCTATCTCAG